>LD348936.1:48235-60935 GCA_001465055.1 Ptychodera flava | reverse complement strand
AACCCGCCTCTGGGACAGATATTTGGACTTTCCAACTTCGCCAACGTTTTTTTCTGATCTGCCACATGTGGGGGCTCATTTTGAACTTGAAGCCCTTTGAGTAAAAATATTTTAACGTCTTATTTTTTTTTTTTTTTTGAAAATCGAAAATGTATTTTCCCCCATTGAGTTAACACAGGGATGGCGGCCATTTTGAATTTCAAATATCGGTAAATCTTTAGTTATTTGTTTCTCTGGTACCGGAATTTGCACGGCGACCCCTGATTTTTATTCTTGATTTTGACGTGAATAGTTGAAAGATTCCTTTAGGAAAGTTTGAGAAATCTTTGACTTTCTAGACGCATACTACCTTAGCAGTTGAAGCTGCCCACTGGAAGACATCTTGTGAAAGCAAACATGCGATTGTCTTAACAGAATAAGCATTATTTAAAAAGATCATGGTTAAAAACACTAAAACAAAGAAAAAACAACATAAAATTCAAGGCAATCTCGAAGAAGTGAAAGACGTCATGCAGATTAGTGACAAAATACTCTAGAGTAGACAAAATATAAGCTTAGGTGATAAAACAGGAGAGACAGAACAAAATTCTACAACCACTGGCTTAATTCTATTTCCACGTTCCAATGTACATTCACAAATATCCTGCAATTTTCGATTGTTACATTACTCAGGCGATGAGCATGCCACAGGTAACTATGGATTGTACGACCAGATTGCGGCGCTACAATGGATTAAAACAAATATTGAAGGTGATAGAGAGATTGGTAGGAAATGGAGCGACTGATTACAAGGATAGTAGAGTTAACTTACCCGTGTTCATAACGATGATGATTATAATGATGATGATAATGTTGGTATATATTGATAATAACAGTGACAGTTATTATGAAGACAAAGTTACAATTGATGCATTTTTCTGTCAGATTTTATTGGTAAAGAAATGTGTTAAAGTATTTTTTGGCAATTTGTTCAGGGATCTGCTAGAAAACCATTGTCTAATGTCTTCTCAGAAAGAGTAAAGCCTCCCTCATAATATTTTTCTCAACAGCCTTCGACGGTGATCCAAACAAAGTGACAGTATTTGGTGAAAGTGCTGGGTCGATCAGCGCAGAATTTCTTCTGTTATCACCACTGACGGATGGACTATTCCACAGGGCAATTTTGCAGGTAATTATGAAATTACAGAGTCGATTGCTCTTGCAATGAAAGTTTAGCAAAAATGTCGATCTTTCCGATTGGCTTTGATCAAAATGATGGATTTAACATACATTTGTTCATATTCTACTGGGCAGTGATCATTGGCTGTCTAATTTGCCTTGTAAAAATGATGTAATTATGCCTTCTGTCATATGACAACCAGTGCATTATTATTTATATCTCGCGACACATACGGTCACCGCAAAGTATGAAATATCATGCATTTCAAAGCACCTTCTGACTTATAGCATGTTTCGTGTGCTTTGTGCAATATCGTGTGTTCCATTTGATGAGGATTCCGTGTTATGGGCGTCTATATACTTCAGACATACAGGCGATCTGAAAATACAATATTGCTCAAATAAATATCTAAGGCAATGACGCAGGAAAATAGCGAAATTCCAAACTGAAAATATTTTCGATTGTGTTTGAGATACAACTGAACGGGAGTTCCCTCATGGAAACATTTTCAGCAGAAACCCTTTGCATATTACTCCTATATATCATCAGTTCTCAGGCTCCCTGATGAATTTAAAAATCAGGTGAGAGGACCGGGGGGGGGTGTGTTGGGGTTGAGTGAACTTAAGGTAAGTATTTTTCGAATAGAGATGTTTCCTACTCACCATCTCCTCAACGAAACATTAAATTTATCATTTCATTCTGCAGAGTGGCACGGCAACAATGGCTGGTTTTACAGGCAGCGATTCAACTTTTCACAACACCATTGCACACGGTCTTGGGAAAATTGTCGGGTGTGAGAAAGACACTTCCGAGGAATTGGTCGCATGTCTCCGCTCTGTCGAAGCTGATGATTTTCGGAATTCAAGTGATATGTCATTGGTAAGGACAAGTTCACTTGGCTTTAATTCGAAAATACCACAGAACTATAAAAAGCCTAAAACCATAAAAAATGCTAGATCATAATCGTCACTATGCTAGCAAAAATACAAATAACAATGTTTGTCTAATTTTTGATCTAAAATAACGCTGACAATTATGGATATATATGTATAAATTCAACGGTATCGCTGTACTTCTAGCAGCAGTGTTTCCTTTAAGGAGGTCCTTAGAATGCACGTCCAAATCATCCTATGATGCCAAATATTGTATTATTATTCTAAATATTGTGTGAAATGTACACATTTAGTTTTAATCTCCAACGCAATTTTGCCACATACAGTACGAGGATGAATTCGCCTTGCCGCTAAACGAGTTCTTAAAAGTGTAAGGAAACTTTTTGATGGCGTCTTCTTCAAAGTAATCGTCTCTATTGACGGGGTTTGAATAGTACACACAGGGTCGCGTGAAATTAAATTCAAACTGGTTCTTTGTGGTAGAATTTGAACTTGGATCGTCATCCATGAATTGAAATGGTTGGCATGATGGCTAGTGTTCAGGGTGGGCGCGTAAACTCTTTCGTTTGAACAGTGACATCTTCTTTCAGAATCTATCTTTGTTCCAACGTATTGATAATGTCTGTAAGGTTGGTATCTGACAAAACGTGCATATCCGACAAAAGTTATTGTACTTAGTATAGTAGACTTTGAAATCTCTTCGAAATGTATAAGTGCACTTCGGTTTAGGACGAATACATCGTTTTCTGTCGCTATTGAAATTAATCCCAACGTTCTTATTAAGATGTATACAGTATATATGACTATTCACATTCTCTATCATGTTTGGGTACTGATTATTTTCTGCCAAATCTTCGTGAGTAGGATACGGTTACAGAGAAATTAGCCTATTTTTCTCAGAAGAGCATAATTTTTGCCATATACCGGTACTCGCCTTGCGTACGTGGCCCTCGAAAACAGTCATTCTCATATAATCGATTTAAATACCATAAATGACGCTAGAAGACGCCGCCTTGTTAGCTTTGGTATTGTCATCTACCTGAAAAGTGTATTTCTTACAGAAAATGTTATTTTTGTTGTGATTACTTGCTTGGTGTATCACTTGGAATCTCGTTGACGGTGTTCAAAGAGAAGCAATTTGTAGGTCATTAAATCCTATGGTTTTTATCACAGGGTTTAATTGCTAATGTTACTGGGCTTGGTGCAGAGCTGACTGGTCTTTCGTTTCCACCGTTTGTGGATGACAAACTGATCAAACAACACCCTGTAGATGCCATTCGTGAAAAGGCCTCCGCCAAAACAAACGTTGATATCATGATTGGAGCAATGGCCGCTGAGGGCGCAGTGTTCTTACCCATGGCTATGTCTCACATGCTTAATGAGTCTGAAATCTCCTTGAACAGAAGTGAGTACGAAGCAATGTATCCCATGTTCGTGACCGGACCAGTGAAGCAGAACACAGTTGGTGTTAGCGCCATCAAACTCATATACATGAACTGGGAAGACGCTGACCTCCAAGACAGCGATTATATTGACGCCCTCGTTCAGATGATAGGTGACGAGAATTTCATTTGTCCCATGGATCTATCCGCACGAGCTTATGCGCAATCTGGCGCCAAGGTGTACCTCTATCACATGACTCACACACCGGCAAATTCAATATGGCGGATTAAGTGGATGGGACCGGCACATGCTGAGGATATCCCGTTCGTATTTGGATGGCATTTCTTTCATGGTGCAAACTGGACAATGCCTCCTGAGGAAGTGGAAATGTCATTGAGTATAATGAAATATTGGACTAACTTTGCAAAGACAGGGTAAATTATCAATGTTTTCTGCGACAATTTTAGTGATTCTTCAAGAAAAAGTAGTTCTCATCAAAATGATAGTATATTTACAAAACGTGAAAGGAAGGTTGTTGTTTTTTAAGAATTGTCATTATGGTTTGGTAAAATGTTATATATAGTATTATCATTTTGGCTTAACTTTAAGTTTTTACTTTTGCCGTATGTCGTTTAATTTACATGTAGCGGTTCAATGTTTATCAGTGTAATGCTGCTTTTCTCCCTACAGTACTTCATTATCTATCAACATTATAACACTAGGAGGTATCAATTGACTATTTCTAGAGTTGAATTCATATATCATGTATCACCGTCCCCTGATTCTTTGTCACAGTTTAAACCATTAAATGATGAATGAGTATCATTGACTTGTCGCTCTACTTCTGTGTCGTCAGTACTGTTACCACATCATAGAATATAGAAAGGCAATATTGATCTTTGTATGAAAATACTAAGTCCATGGACCAAATACATTAATACCTGTGTTCTACTATAGTAATGGATTGTTTGTTTCTTTTTTACTAACATCAGCAATCCCAATTGTCAAAGCCACGATAAGACATATTCTCAAGGAGACACTGAGCATGAATGGCCACTCTATCAAGTACCTGGATTAGCGTACAAGGAACTGTCTTAGAAGATGGAAACCAAACGAGCTTTGAAAGCCAAGGAGTGTGCATTCTGGAATGATTTCGTTCCAAAGTTGCTGGAGGAATATGATGAGGAAAGACTCGAAATTTCTTTCTCAGACTGAAAGAGCTTTGTGTAAGGCCGCTATTGTGATGAACTCTAAAAGAATGTAACCAATACAATGGCGACATATCACAGTGTTCTTTCAGTTTTTTAATGTGACTGAACGTGAAAGTGGACGTCGTTACACTCAGTGTGACAGTTGTCGGACGACCTCAGTTTTCGGACATGACATGCTGTTCGTTGTACTCACTTCGCTCTGTATTGATAGCGTTTTACAAGTCATGTGACAGCATATTAAGTCAGGTGACGCTGCTGTCCCGTTTTGGATATTTTTTTCGGTAAAAGCTATTTCGGGCTACAAACTTGGTGAAGTTAGCCATACCGTACGATACAAGGTGTCGAACACAACACACAGAGACAGCCCATGTCCGATATCTAAGAGCCATACACGTCGAAATATAGTTGCGCCGTCCATGGATTAAACGTCACTAATTTATCACGAAAGTTGTACAAACAGTTTTCTAAACACATCGAAATTGAAAATCGAGGGATTGAAGTTTCAAAATATAAATATTTAGCCCTTGTAATCAAATCCAAATACGACGTCCGATTACTGCGATAGCAGTCCGATTACTATGCACTCAACATGGGGTCAAATATTTGGCAACTTTGACCCCTAAGTACCATTTCCGTCTTTTTAACAGTTTGAGGATAAACACAATAAAGTTTCAAAAGGTGTGGTAATAAGATTTCGTAGTGCTCGTCATTTATGAAACGTCTTTGAGCGAAATTCACTACCCTGTCCGAAAACTGTCACACTGAGTGTACAGGTTCCCTCATTTGCTATATCTCTTATCTTCACAGTCGCCATTACCGGTTGGTATTTTATGAAACCGAGATCTGCCTTTTCTTGAAATGACCCAAAACAGTTTTGTAGAAAAAGGAAAGTTAAATATTTGCCTCGGATCACAGAATTGAAAAAGAAATCGTCATTGGTTTTACTTTTATGTTTGTGTGCAGGATCTATCGGCAAATGCTCAGGGAGGGCAGATGAGGAAGAGAAGTGCACTGAAAAAGGACATCAGCCCTGGCAATGTGTCTGAAGTACTTGTAGACAGTAATGAGGTGTTAGTTTGAGAAATAGTTTATCGGTACTTTATATTTTCTTTGTAGATTGCAATTTTTGTCTAAAGATAGTACTGGTGCCTATGATACAGCTTTCCTTTCTGATGACAAGAAATCTACCACACTTTGCGTACTGCTACTGTTTACTATAGCCATTCCATATGCAATGAAATGATTTATTTTAAGTGAACATTTTTAGCATGTTAATTTCCGAAGTAATGCAATTTGGCGATACGATAAGAAATAAAAGGCGTGCCGACTGACATAGCTTTAAATCAGAAAACATTGTTTCCATTGGAAACTTGAAGTGACTGAAGTAATCTCGTAATAGTAAAGACAAAATCACGAACACGCTTTTAAAAATAGCGCAAGTTTTCAAATATCAAGAAAATTTCATCATATCATGCTAGGTAAATTTAGACATAAATTAAAGTTAGAACGTTCACATGAAACGTATTCTTCTATGTCTGATATTACAGTGAACTTATTGATCATCAGAGCGCTGTTCACTAATACGTATGACATATTATGAAAAAGTATCATTTACATTTCTAAATATGTATACCACTGCCGTGCTTAATTGCATCATATTTGTTTACACAATGTAACATTCTCGATTCCTCGTATAAATGTTATGTAATATGTCTTTGGAAGACGTGTAATAAACGTCCTAGCGTCTGAATATTTTGTTTTTTGCATTTTTGTTGGATATCTGATCCCAACGCAATTGCCCAGGTATAAAAAAACACGTCAAAGCCATAATTAAAATTTTGCAAATGGGAGATCCGATCCTAAGAAAAGTAGTGTATGGTTCATTGCATACTAGTTATCTAAGTAAATGGGGCTTCTTGATTTGACTTGATGGCTGAATTGATACAATATCCTGATAATTGGGCTTAGCAAACAAATAATCAAAAACTAAATAAACTCAAATAAATTGGTAAAAAGTAATCAAATAAATATTTGAAATTTACAAGAAGCGATATTCGATAAGTCAATTATAACAGATTATGGCAAAGCACATCTCTAAATAGCAATGGTAATTATACGGTATACATGGTGTGTAGAATCAGATGCAATGCACTTATTCATTCAGAAAGTGACACATTTCAGTGGAACCTTTATTGTTCAGGGCATTGTCATGCATGCTAGTAACCTACCATAAACAGTTACGACACAAAATGTGTCCAGTAAATCACATACGACTTTGAATGCATCCATCTCACCTGGGAAATTCCGTATTAATGAAAATATATTGTGAAGTCGTACATATTCTAGTTGTTATTCCACACGGTATGAAATTTGAACAAATCGTCTTAAAACCATGCATGCAGATATATGCATTTTTAAGTAGACACCTGCATTCGCAAACAAAATACAGTGAAATAAGAAGATCCGTGTCAGACATTGGAAACTTCTCCATATCGTACAACTGTCGATCGAGGTGATAACTAGATATTCATCCGAATTGTCGTATATGATAATGGTAATAGTTTATTCATTTATAAAGCGACTAAATCCACACAAAAACTGTGATCAGAGATGCTTGGTAAAATACAATCAATATTATAAAAGATAACAGGATTTAAAAACAAAACAAAAACATCAATACAATGGATGAGTTCAGTTAAAAAGCAGAACTAAGAAGAAGTGTTTTAAGACTTGATTTAAAACTTGGCAGGGTTGGGGAGCGACGAACATCAATCGGAAGGTTATTCCATTAAAAAGGAGGCGGCAATACTGAAGGCACGGTCTCCATATTTCTTTGTACGCGACCTGCTTTGACACAATGTAAATTGGTTAGCAGACCTCAGATTACGGGTTGGGACATACAAATTAACCATGCTAGAAAGATACCTGGACCGAGTGAATGGGTACATTTATAGGTGAAAATAAAAATCTTAAAAAGCAATACATTGAGAAACAGACAGCCAATGCAACTGACACAAAATCGGGGTGATATGCTTAGTGACTCTTGAGCGAGTTACAATTCTAGCAGCTATATTCTGGACACGTTGAATGCGATTAACTGAGTATTTCGGAAGACCATAAAGAAGAGAATTACGTGAATCAATGCGAGATGTCACAAATTCCGTGTCTGATCTAGAAAGATATTTGCAAATGTTTGCAATGTGTCGGAAGTGAAAAATAGCTGAGCGGCAGATATTGTTGACATGAGGGTACATCGACAAAATCCAGGATGACTTCAAGACTCCTTGCCCGACTCTCAACAGGGATCAAGGTGTCACCGTATTATACGTTAAATAGTATAGGGCCAAGAACTGACCCTTGTGGAACCCCGGTATCAATTTGAGGGAAACATGATTTAGTGGAATCGATAACAACACACTGGCTACGGTTAGAAAGATACGAGCGAAACCAATTAAGCGCATTTCCTGAAACACCAAGAAGGTCTGACAACCGACTTAATAAAATATCATGATTAACGGTATCGAACGCTGCAGAAAGATCAAGTAAAACCAAAAATACTTCATGTTTTGCATAAAGTGTTAACAATATGTCATTAGTAACCTTTAAGAGAGCAGTCTCTGTGCTGTGACCAGCTTTGTACGCAGATTGTAACGGATCATTCAGGGAATGACTAGTAATATGATTGGTCAGCCTAGTAGCAACTATGCGTTCTAATAGCTTTGATAGGAATGGTAAGTTAGAAACAGGGCGATAATTTTTGAGAATCTGATGATCGAGAGATGGTTTCTGCAGTAGAGGTTTAACAACAGCATGTTTAAAATCAGTGGGTACAATACCATCACGTAAAGAGTCATTGAAGAGTTCATTTATGTACGGTAGTAACACCTGTAGGATTTCTGGCTGCTTCAGGATCTTGGTAGGAATTGGATCTAGGCAACATGTGGACGAAGGAGATGACCGAATGGTACGCAAGACTTCCTCAGTGGTTGTTGGCATTAACGTTTCGAAAACGACACTCGGGTTTCAAATCGCAAATCGGTGACGAGCGTTGATGGTAAAGATCGTCGGATGACTGGCTCAAGTTCGAAACTAGTGAATTCACACGATGTAAAAAGAAATCTGCAAAGCGATTGGCGATTTATGACGGGTTATCATGCTTCGAGAGGTGAACAGATCTCGGATCTTCTGTGTACCTGGTATCGTCAAAATCAGGCTGCATGACGAGATAATTGATCACACTTGAGGTTCCATCACAGAGTCTATGCCCCAAAAAGTGTGATTTGAGGGCAGGGAAATTATTTCGTGACAAATGCCAAGTTATCTGACTGGAGCATAGCGCAATGAGGTAAACAGGATTCAGTTCTGAATCCCTCAAAATAATAGGACCCCGTTCCCTCTCAAAGAATTTAGAAGATATGATAACTGCTGTGATAACCCCTTCATGATATTTTTTTATATTGCAATGTTGTTCTTTGTATAAAAGCTACCTGTAAAGTAACTCTCGACGAACGTTTTACAATTTTGCGGATTGGTATACTTTGTACGGCATAACGAAAGACCCAGCATTTTCTTTGTCAATGCAACTTGTGAGTGTATCACTGGCATTATTATTGTTGACGAAATCCGATTCTGGACGTAAATTTGATCACCACCACTAGCGATGAATGCAGAACAAAGATATCCAGTCAATCCAAATAAGCTAGTGTGTACTGAGTATTCCAGTATGCTATGGGAAGTACATCTACAAAATGTTGCTATCATGTGTGACAAAAACCGAAATAGTTGTCAAATGTTACAGTTATTGGGCATTTAATCAGGTTTGGAAAGGAAGCCCATGTTTTGCGCATCGAGACAAGCCAAGACCCTTGAAGAAGAAGATTAGAGAACTCAATACTCCTTGTGGTAGCAATCATCTCATGACGTCATGGGTTGTCTTCGCAACAAAAGACGAAACATGTTTATTTTAAATTATACTTCTAACTTCTGCCCCGGTATAGCCGATTCTTTCTCTACTCATGTTGCATGGTGACGTATTAGACGTTATGATATATGTGCCAGATAGCAGTGAAATTAATCCGAGAGCAGAATTCGAGTTTGCTGACAACGTCTTATGTATTTACCTTCACCGACGAGGGCGCTTTCAATCATGCTACACGGGCCCTTCGCATCTGCAGGGAATTTCAGATACTTATTATATGATGAAGAATCAATGTTGATGAGCTGCGATTTTGGTTAAAGGTATTTGGGTAAAATTTCTGTTGGTTTCCGTTCATTTGCAGTCCCTCAACCACTTATCTCATATGGCAGAGAGTAAGCCGTCTGATTTGCTGTCCCAACGATACACGAATATTAATGCCGAAATTGACTTTTCCAATCTATTATTACTTTATTAGTTAATTCAAAAGCTCATTATTATTTATACAATTTTACACGGGATATCCATAAGCAACTGATTAACCTTACAGTGAAAACATGACGAGTGGATTAAAGAAAAGGATTTTCAAAAAGTACTTCTATCAAAAATAATACATGTCAGAATTCGAAGGTTGTCTAATTTCTACACATTAAGCAATAATACACATGTCATGAAATGTTTCTTGTGAAGGGTATGAAATTTGAAATACTTCAACTTTCTAGAATGTGGACCGATTGGGAAGTATAGTCAAGAAATTCCTCTACTTGGTATGTTTGGTAAAATGCACAATTTGTGTAGTGACAATGAATGTGGAAATAACAGGACGAAAATTCGGATAACAATCGATATTCTCACAAGATAAAATGTTTCTCTGTGTATGAATGGTTGACTAGTCTTGAAAATTGATATCTGATGATCATAAAAAGATAACTGTTGAATGTGCATTGATATCCAATGCTTTTACACACTTAAACGCATTCTGAAGTTACGAGTAATAATGAAAATTGCGTTTGACTCGTAAGAAATGTACAGCATAAAAATATATCGTTAAAAACATACGCACATTACCACTATTTAAAGTATGAAAAACGGGAAAATAAAATACAAGGTTTGGAAACATCTTAACATGATAGATAAAACTTTACGAAATCATGAATGATAATAACATGGACGAGGAAAGTATAAAAGAAATCTTTCTTCAGAATATGGTCCGGAGAAATACACGCAAGTCAAGAATTACAATATTTAAAAATAAACTTGGTTCTTGAAACAGACATTACATCGGAAAAATTCTTCTTTAAAGTTTATTAAGGTAATCATACAAAACATCAAAATCATCGTCTGAAAATACCGATATCCATAACAGTTAAAAATACCTATAAAGTGACTAAAAATGGTGTGAAAATGAAGATTATGTATGCGACTAACTGGTAGGAAATAAAAGACTAAACCAAGAACCACAAAAAACTTCAATATTTCTATATTGCATATTGCCAAGTTTGATTTGAGACTACGTTCAGCTGTAGTATATTGGGCACACTCATGTTCAACATCTGTTAGTTCTTGAACCAGAATGAACCAACAAATGATAACCTGAATGCATATACAATGTTCAAAACAATGAACATAGCTAAATGTGCAATACAATACTGGGCAAGAGTACAAAAAAAAAAAAACGTAAATTGAAATATAACCCGAAAAAGTCTACAATCCAATAAAATGTCTTGATACACACTCTTGTCATAGCATCTTTTAAATCGCGATAAAACTATCAAACTCTAAAAAATACAGTGTATAATACAAAGACTAATATGTTACGTGTTTCAGAATTCTGTGCAGACACGAAGCCAAGATCTCTGACCAGCCTGAAGGCAGAAATTGCAATAGCGCCACCTATCAAGGGTCAATGTACTGGCGTAAGGGTATTAAAGTAATGTGAGCCGGTCGGTTGTACACCTCATAAAAACAGACACTTTTCAAAAATAGAGAAAATTACAAAGGTCTTGAAATCTGTTATGAATTTCTGTATCAGTAACATTCCATAAAGGGATGTTTACATTTTCATATTAGCGCAGCGAGATTTTGTCTGGCACTACTTTTTCTATGGTTCGAGGCTATCTAATGAGTAAAGCGTTCGCCTACAGTCAAAACAGTAACAGCTGACAGATTGCCAGCTGAAGTCACGTGTGGATTTACTCCTGGAATTTTATAAATCTGACGATGTTACAAGAAATCGGAAGGAATTATCCTGACCAGGATGACTCTCAGAGTGTGTGGACATTGTTCAGGTAAGATCTGATGAGTGTCTTTCTTGAAATCGAAACAAATATGAGAAGATTTCACAGCGATGCTTTGATGAATGCTTACAGTGAATACAACTGTCATTGCAATGCTGTACAGAATTAACAAATGTATTCTGTAAAAAAGATATGAAAATTTCAACCGATCACTTTCATTGCCACGTCATAAACTTAATTACATCAAGACGTGAAATTCTAACCCAAACAAGACTAGGAAAATCTGAACATTAACTCAGAAATCTAGAAATCATGTTGAAATTTGATTGAATGTTGAATGGAAGTCAATTGTCAACATTGGACATTCTGCAGGAATATCAAAATATCTCTTCAAAATAAAACATGAAAATTTCAACTGATGACTTTAATATTATGATTTTCAAATTCTTCACATCAAGACGTAAAATTCTAACCCCAACATGGCCAGGAAATTATGAACATTTCTCTGAAAAATAAAATTATTTGTATTCACTGTGTCAAAACAATTGCATCAAACCTGAGCACAATTTCTCTACAGTTTCAAATATTCACTTTAAAAAATTACAAATTTTCAACTGATGATTTAAATATTATGATTTTCACATCCTTCACATCAAGAGGTAAAATTCTAACCCCAACATGGCCAGGAAATTATGAACATTTCTCAGAAAAATGAAATTATTTGTATTCTCTGTGTCAAAACAATTTCATCAAAACAAACCTGATCACACTTTCTTCACATTTTACAAAAATTTCACTCTGAAAATAATACAAAATTTCAACCAATGACTTTAATTTTTACATTATTGGATTCCTTACATCAAGATGAGAAATTCTAACCCCAACATGACTAGGAAATTATG
>LD348936.1:16019-39973 GCA_001465055.1 Ptychodera flava | reverse complement strand
TATTCTGATTGACTTGTAATGATGAATCTGCAGTGGAATTCTACTTGGACTGTGAGGGCAGTATTGATGATGGTGACAACAGAATGAATCACAGCTGTCACAGTTTGGAACTGATGGTGATGGATATTCTGATTAAATTGTAATGATGAATCTGCAGTTGAACTCTGAGTGCAGTAGTGATGAAGCTGACGTACCTACATAATGAATGGCAGCTAGCTGCCAGTTTAGAAACTGATGGTGATTCTCATGGATATTCTAGACAACTTTTGACAATGAATCTGGAGTTGAAACACTCACGGACTCTGATGATGTCACTGATGACACTGACTACAGAATATATGGCAGCTGCCACAATTTGAAAATGATACTGATTCTGATGTATATTTTGATTGACTTAAAATTATGATGATGAATCTGCAGTTAAAAATTTAATGGACTCTGAGGGCAGTATTGATGATGGTGACCACAGAATGAATGACAGCTGTCAATTTGATACTGGCTGTGATGGATTTTCTGCCTAATTTTTGACGCTGAATCTGCAGTTCAAACTCTCCCATACTGTGATGATATCACTGATGACAGTAACAACACAATGAATGACAGTTGGCAAGTTTGACACTTATAGTGATGGATAATCTGATGAAGACACTCACAACCACAGACATGCCATTCTTCATTGCTGTAATTACTGGTAACTGACATTTGTGACTAAAACCAAAGAGCTCTGAGTACCATTACATGGTAACATTTGGTTCATTTCTTTCCACTTTAGGGAGTGTTCAGGATTACTTCCAGGGGGCCTGGAAGATTTTCTTTTTTTCCTGGTGATTGTTTTTCCATGCTCCCCCCTGTAAATTATGGAGAAAATCCATGGTCCCCCTCATTTTTCCTGTTTTTTTCCAAGGCCCCCTCCTCCTAATATTACATATATATATATATATATATATATATATATATATATATATATATATATATATATATATATATATATATATATATTTATATATATATATATTCCATGGCCCCCCCCTCCCAATATTATTGGACAGGATACAAAACATGTTAATTTGTTGTTCTTGGCCTTTTCTTCCATCCGTCACTGAGAAATCTTTGATCATGCAAATCAGAACGAATGGGATTCTAAAGTATTAGTATCATTACACAACAGCTCTCCTTGATTCATACACACTGAAATCACTTCTTGACTACAGCGAAATGCTTGTGCACATATGATGCTATGGTCAATAATTCAACAATCTGGCACCTTTGTATTGATGCACCTGATCTTCTGGATGCACATACAAAACTATTTGAAAATCAAACCATTTTCTAGAAGCAGCAAGCAAATTTGTAAATTTTTCAGCAGATATTTTTTGACAGCCATGCATAATTTTGTAGATCAGGACTTCTTGACAAAAATTTAATTGATATGTTTTTTCCTTAGCCCCAAAAAAGTTTGTGGTATTTCCCCCCCCCCCTTTGAAAATTCTCCAGCCCCCTGGAAGTAAATTCTGAATATTCCCTTAAAGAGATACTGTATATCATCATAGAGATTTACAAAATTGAACGCATACAGATTAAAAATTATGTGACTTGTACAGGACATTGTGATCACACAGTGATAGTTATTTCAAAGTTAATGTATACCAGATGGACTCTCATTATAGTACATTACCTTTTTCTAGTTTAGGTATTTCCCATTTTGCTTTCTGCTCAATTTTACTGGATCAAAGTTTCTTCCATGATTTCATTATGCAACACTTTTCTCATTTTTTTACACTTTATGGGACAGTTGTCTACAGATGGTTTTTGCCCCCCCCCCCCATGGATTTCTTGATTGTAAGTCATGAAAATGGTGATGAAATTCCAATAAGAATATTTTAAGAATAGCTTTCTCACAGACTCTCTCTTAATGCAATAAATTTCACCAAACATAATAACATTTTTAAATGTTTAATGTGACTTGCTAAATCAACTAATGCTACATATCGGTAATGATCTTTTTCTTAGTTTATATTTGTTCAATTTTTATGTGTCAGTCATGACACTGTTACCGGTCAGAAATTTTTTACTCCAACTTTTCCGTTAAAGCCTCTTCAAAGCATGACTCCTGTATGGATTATGTATGGACTCAGTATTCATAGCATTGGTTCTGTTTATTGGTATAGATTGGTGTAATCTGCAGCTTCAGCTTCACACAGAGCCGTTACAAATTCCTGTCAATGATTTTTTCAATATAAGTTGTAATATGAAGCAGATGTCGGTGTTTTGTACTGTATGAATTGTCTTGCAGTCAGAGGGCTATACATTTTCATGTTTGACTTTCATTACTGATGTATGATCATGTTCATATACAATATAGAACAATTGAGAGTTGTATTCCTGTTTCATGTTTGTAAATAAAGAATTATGTTTGCTTGTTTAGGTTTTTGTTTGTTTGTTTGTTTATAAGTATAGTCAATATATTATTAACAAGTTACTGATACAATCCAATATATGAAACAAAGCATACCCAACCTTTGTCGTGAGGAGTAAGCACTCAAGTGTGTCTAGCACTCTTTCTCTGAATACTCACCTCTGAGTAATCAACAAGAGTGGTGGACACACATGGGTGCTTACTCCTCATGGCAAAGGCTGGGTATGCTTTGTTAGTCCCCACGGACACCGTCCGGGGGGACTTATAGGTTTGGTCGCGTGCGTGCGTGCGTGCATCCGTCCGTCCATCCGTTCACGCAGATATCTCAGAGATGCCCGAAGCGATTTCATTCAAACTTGGTACAAGGATTACTTCATATGTCATACAGATGTACGTTGATTTGTTTTGTGATACGATCCAATATGGCTGCCAGGCGGCCATTTTATTACAATGTTTTCATGTACAGAGCCATAATTCAGACGTGTTTCAACTGATTTTATTCAAAGTTGGTACAAGGACATTGACCAATGTCATAGATATGCACGTCAATTCTTTTTGTGATACGATCCAATATGGCCGCCGTGCAACCATTTTGTTAAGATTTTTTCATGTACAGAGCCATAACTCAGGCATATTCCAACCGATTATATTCAAACTTGGTACAAGGACATTGACCTATGTCATACATATGCACGTCAATTTGTTTTGTGATACGATCCAATATGGCCGCCATGCGGCCATTTCATTACGATTTTTTCATGTACAGAGCCATAACTCAGGCATGTTTCTACAGAATTTATTCAAAGTTGGTACAAGGACATTGACCAATGTCATAGCTATGCACATCAATTTGTCTTGTGATACGATCCAATATGGCCGCCGTGCGGCCATTTTGTTACGATTTTTTCATGTACAGAGCCGTAACTCAGGCATATCTCAACCAATTTTATTCAAAGTTGGTACAAGGACATCAACCTATGTCATACACATGCACATTGACTTGTTTTGTGATACGATCCAATATGGCCGCCGTGTGGCCATTTTATTACGTTTTTTCATGTCCACAACCATAACTCAGACATGTATCAAGCAAATTTATTCAAAGTTGGTACAAGGAGATTGACCAATGTCATACATATGCATGTTAATTTGTTTTGTGATACGATCCAATATGGCTGCTGTGCGGCCATTTTGTTATGATTTTTGCATGTACAAAGCCATAACTCAGGCATATTTCAACCAATTTTAATCAAAGTTGGTACAAGGACATTGTCCTACAGTATGTCATACATATGCACATTGATTTGTTTTGTGATTCGATCCATTATGGCCGCCATGTGGCCATTTTATTACGATTTTTTCATGTCCTGAACTACAACTCAGACATATATCAAGCAAATTTATTCAAAAGTATTTCTATCACAGACCTATTGAAGAGGACTCTATCCTCTCTGAGGACCTGTAATCAAAGCACCCATTAACAAGTGGGGACTGTGTCATCAACGATGACTTGTTTTATATGTGTGGGATTGTATTAGAAACTTGAAGTATCAATTATTGACTATACTTGTAAAAAAAACAAATAAATAAGCAAGCAGCCTGAGTTCCCTACTGTGCAACTCTGTGTCCAGCGCTGAATACAATCTGTGGATAGAATTAGTTTACTGTGACATGCAGAAATATAATAAAATGCCTAGCTTTTGTCAAAAATACAGTCACATATTTTATAGTCTGAGATCATAGACAATTGGTTAGGGGAGTTAAGGTATCGCACAGTATTGGAAATCTCATGATTCATCAGAATTTTATGATTGCATACTCAGTGAAGTTTGTATAAAAAAAATGGTAGACAAGTTTTAAATTGATGTATTTATTTATGTATGCATGCATGTATGTATGTATGTATGTATGTATGTATGTATGTATGTATGTATGTATGTATGTATGTATGTATGTATGTATGTATGTATGTATGTATGTATGTATGTATGTACCGTTCGTGTGTGAATGTATGTTGTATGTATGTATGTATGTGTGTATGTATGTATGTAAGTATTTATGTATGTGTGTATGACAGTATGTATGAATGCATGCATGTATAGGCCTATGTATTTATGTATGTATATATGTATGTATGTATGTATGTATGTATGTATGTATGTATGTATGTATGTATGTATGTATGTATGTATGTATATGTATCTATGTATGTGTGAATCTGTGTATGTATGTACCATGTGAGTGTATGTATGTATGTATGTATGTATGTATGTATGTATGTATGTATGTATGTATGTATGTATGTATGTATCTATTTATCTATGTGTCTATGTATGTATCTATGTATGTATATATGTATGTACGTATGTATGTATGTATGTACGTAAACATGCATGCGTACTAACATGCATGCACCGATGATGTCTGTCTGCATTCCTATGCTTTTTTTACTGCCAGACTTGAGAATCACCCGATGTGTCACTGATTTTTTGAATGGGGAATTATCTCTTTGATATAAGTGGAGTTTGATCTGTTAGAACAGGTCAATTTAAAGTGTGAAGTTTAAATAGATTCGGAGAAATCGTTTATCTAAGTTAGTTTGTAAGTGTCTTTCAGGGTAATTTTTATTTTCCCTTTTTAGTCCCATGGGAAGTCCAAGGGACATAATTTTTGGATAGCATCCATCTGTGTGTCTGTGCATCCATACATCGGCCTGTGTGTCTGTCCATCCATGCAGATATCTCAAGACATGCCTGAGCCAATTCCTTTCAACTTGGTATAAGGAAAATATACTATGGCATACATATGGCTGTCCATTGTTTTGGGCGTGGCAAGCACAATTATTGCTAATTTGGACAAATATTGATTTTAGAAAAAGAGATAGTCCTGTGGTATTATTAGAATTGAAGCAATTAAAAATTAAAATAACTGCATTTTTATGTGCATGCTAGATATCCCTCTTGTACTAAATACAAAATCCAAGCTGCTCAGAGTGCTGAATGCAGTGATTCTCTGATACACAATATTGCTAGTTTTTTAAATGTTTTGGGTGGTTTTAGTTGCTGTGATCACATCCAAATACATTGAAATGATACAATGATATCTGCATTTGTATTGTCTTAAACAAACTTATTTGTTTCATTGGTGAGATTAAATAAAATGCTTTACGCAACCAGATAACAAGGAAATATCAATATATCTAGGATAACCTGAAGACCAATTGGATGGTTACAAACAGCTTAATGACCCAATTTTCTCTTCGGTACTCATCATATATCTCCATAGTAAATTTTTACAGTATTTCCATATTGAAGGATCAGAGCAAGTTACAATAGTTCCAACATTTCAAACATGTCATTGCTACATGTATATACCTACCTCTTTCGACCTGCCTCAACTGATGATAGACTTCCTTCTGTTCATCAGGAATGTCAGCGTCATCAACGATTGCCTGGATACGCTCCTGTAGATCCTCTTGTTTTGCAGTCAGAATGGCCTTGGCGGTCGCCTTCCCAGACTTTGTCCGAACCAACTCTCTGAATCGCTCTATTATGTCTTGTTTCCCTTTAGTAGGAATGTCAAAGTCATGAACGATGTTCTCAACATACTCCATGAGTACATCGCCCTCTATCACTAGCTTTTGATCAGGCTTGCCGGTCTTGTCTGGACCAAAAGGCAGGAACTTCTGGAAAGCCATCATTAATTCTTGCTTTATTTCTACAGGAATATCTACTTCATCGATTATGGCCCCTGTGTTTCGAACGAACTCTTGTCGATCAAAAACCAATTCAGAATGAGATGCATTCAGTTGTTGTAATTCAGTCCGTATCTTGATCCATTCATTCATAAGTTCATCAAGTTCAGTTTGTCTCCCTCTCTCTTGTTCCACTGACATTGCTTGTAGGATATCTTTGTCTGTAGCTTTCCGTCTTGTTGTGTGTTGCCTCATTGTAACATCAAGGTGTTGTCTTATAATATCTAAATTGATTTCCTCATTCATCTCTTCGATGACTTCAATAGGCAGATGGTAGATGTCCTTACCTGAGTACAGACGTAAATTGCAATTGTGAACGACAATAAATTTTTGATATAACTAAATTCGTGCTGTGTCATAATTAACTCTTGTTATCTGCAAAGTCAAAAAAGGGGATTGACATTTAATAATCACCTTTTTAAATATCAGAGAAGAATTGGCAAGGCTAAATTACGGACGAAAGTAAAGGTCGACACATGTTTTCGAGTTATAACAGTTGTCTAAATCAGATCGGTCTTAAGGATATTTTATCTCTTTCACATGTATTTAAGGTAGAATGCGCCCCCAGGACAGATACTCTGACACCAAACATTTTTCATTTCTTTTCTGAGTTACCATTTGTGGGGAGTCATTGTAAAGCTCTTGTCGTGAAAAAGTTTTCACCGTCTTAGTTTTTCGAAAATAGAAAATTTATTTTTCTCAGGAGCATTAGCACGGGAATGATGGCCATTTGAATTCCAGATATCGGTAAATCTTGGGTAATCTGTTTCTCTAGTACTAGAATTAGCGGTGACCTCGACTTTGTATTTGTGATTTTCAAAGAGAATAATGGAAAGAGTCTTTGATGAAAATTTTAGTGAAAGTGTAAGTCATTTATTTGTAAGGCGCATACCACCTTAAGGTAGCGACATACACTATAGACACTTTCAGATTTTTATTTTTTTTCTCAGTTATTGTTGTCCAAAATCCTAATACACTATATACTTTCTGAAAGCCTTGATATTAGGAAATCCGACCATGCACAATACACAGTCAATATTTTCATAATGGTCACGTGACAAACTTTTTGCTGAACATTCAAAAAATCGATTTGTCCTCGCTTTGGCGAACAGGGTGTAAGATTTCCGGTTGAAATGTGTACATTGACAAGCCTTGGTAATATCCTTCAAATCCATGTCATGGGATTTTCCTTATACGTCTATTTTGTTATACACTATTGAAGGTGTTAGACCACAGTGCTTTTCAAGAATTTGTAATTGTCGAGTCATATATTTTGAATGAAGACTCGGAGGTAAAATCGCAGACACGAATTAGAAGGGTATTGCTAAGGCTTGCCATTGCATAAATTTCAACCGGAATCTTACAGCATATTTCCTATAGGGAGGAAAACCTACATTTGGAAGGCTGAGCCAACGCTTGTCAAGTGAGTATTATGCAAATTATGGCTGTGTACTGTACACAGTCGGATTTCCCAATATCAGGGCTATTGGAAAATAAACTTTATTAGGGTTTGGGACTTCTATTACTGAGAAAGAGTAACAATCTGAAAGTGTTTATGAGGTATGTAGCTACCTTAAGGCACATCATCTTAACATTTACGGACACATTAAATTACAAGAGCCCAAACATCTATCTACAGATGAAATTACCGGAGATTTTTTACACAAACGCCCTATACGCAGATATTGGGAAAGACACTTGACCTATATATCATCCACATCATAAATGTTTAAGCCGCCTGTCCGATGAATATGATATGTAATCGCCATTTGAACATACCTTCCAATTCCTCCTGACATAGCAGATACTCTTCATAGTCTATTGATGTTCCTAAGGACAAATAGAGGGCTCCAATTTCATCCAGCAGACTCTCAGACAGGAATGTACTCTTCACCATCCTGTAGAGACTTCCACTTGAATAGTCACCCATCAAAGACTCCAGGGCTTCCGATGACTGGCAATCCATGATATAGGAAATGCATCCCTCACCCATATAATGTAGCTTCATATGTTTATGGCGTTGGTCTAGTTGTTTCCCAACCAGTACAGCGTTTTCTTTTGTTTGTATGTTGGAGAAGAAGGCAGCATCAACTTCCGCTACACTTTTACCTCTCTTTGGAATAATACCATCTGATTCCACTTTTATTTCAACTTGACCTGAAGTGACCAATAAGCTTTTATAAGAGCACACTTACAATTATCTCTGCTAGTTTAAACGTGCTTCTAGTCAGTAAATATTCGGTTTAATAGCAAAGTAAGAAATGATTAATCAAGCAATTTATATGTCAGGTTTTTTACTTATGGCCAATGCTCGGCAAATGTGTCATTGAGACAAGCTACATGCAAGTAAATTCACCGATTTTACTTTGTATAGTACGCCGATTATAATAATATACGTCACCGCAACTGTCCTCGTCATTTGCAACCGTAGATTTAGCTGCGCTGTGAATAAGATCTACAGGTATGGCTTTCAGTCTCCAGGATCACCATATATTGCCAATTCATAATGGAATATTTTGAAGACCCCAACGCTAATTATATACTGGCGTGGCAAATTTGTGAATTCATGAACTTGATTTTTCGTGAAGCCTTACAGACAGTACATTAGTTGAAGTAGAACGCGTTAAATATTATGTTTCGTGGATTACATTTTTCCTTGTTTTCCTAAAGCATACGTGATAAAAAGAATAATCTTTTGAACTCCTTTTGGTTTTATACATATTTGGCAACTGCCGGTTATTGCTAAAATATTTGATTTTTCTCCATGGAAAAGGAAGAAACTAAATTGTTTTTAAAGACTTTTCGACTTATTGGTGCTGCAAACTTATAAAAAATGGTTGAAAAATCTTAAGCAGCTAAAACTCAATCTCTATGAAACCACAACAGAACGCGTACGATGCATGCTCACGGTCTGTCCGGACGACCTAGGTATTCAAAATTGATAGAACAAGAGAAATTCTTGCTGAAGTGAACGAAACCCGGTAATTTATTCAAAAACCCAGAGTTGTTACTTTCCCACCTTATTGTGCTGAAACAAAAGGGAATAGAAAAAATCTGGGACACCGTTTTTTTCCCAGACTACTCAATTGTTGATTTCTGTTAAAAGATCTCAAGTCGCCATAGTCCTGTAACACCTAATTTTTTTAGGTAAAAAAAACTCAAAAACGCATATTTTTGAGAGAAATGGTGACAAACACTGTGATTTTGGAAAATAAAAATATTTTTCATAATGTTGAGATATAGGGCTAACAGAAAATATATGAAAATATATAATGTGTGAGGTCTAAAAGTGAAATTTATTGAGAAAAAGTGAGTTTAAAATAAGTATCATCTAACGTGTGTCTCTACCTTAAACTGTTAGAGAACGGTTTTATCGGAAAGGTGTAATTACAGGGAGGGATGGGCCGGAGAATCAGGGGTGTTTCATCGTGTAAAGTGTACCACTGTTGCCCTTTTAAAAATGTGACCTTCAACCGTTTGACAATTTGTAAAACATGATCTTACCTCTTCTAAAGTTCAAAGTTTAAAGTAATGCCGGTTCTGGTAAGGTCAGGTGGCCATGACCTTACCAGAACTTCTTCGATTCATCCCGGTAGCGTTCCATGTTTACCCTCTATAATCACACCCCTTTCTTTTTTGCCTTTATCATTTGCACTTCTAACAACCCTTATCTTCTCAAGTGCATTCATATCAAAAATTTAAAAAAGTCTTTATGCAGAAATATAAATAGATATAAGTAGATTTTATATTGGAAAAGAATTGTCCAGTTCCCCGGCCCCACAGACAACAATGAATAGAAAACTGAATTATTTTGGGCGAAATTATTCCAGTATCATTTGTATCATTGATTACATAATGAACTTTTAACCACACAAATCAAGTAAGGTACATTCATATATATTGCCAAACATATTGAACTATTTTTCTAAAAAATTGACAATCATTTATCTCCAGTCGAGTCAAGGGCAGTGATATTCAAAATTAGCCATGCATTGTGGCTAAAACTATTTTCCTTAGATCTTCATTCTAATTTATATGGTTTTGGTTAAACTATAATACTGATTTTGGGCAATGTTGAAATTCAATAAATAACATTACTTATGCTCGTGAAATTTTGAAACAAAGTCAGAGTGTGTGCAGGGACAAGTCTCCATGCCTTACTGATAACACATTCAAGACAGCTTTGCTATCACATGCAATCGTACAGTAAAATGTGTAAGAACAGTAGTGACTTCCCAAAGTTTTAGTTTCTCAATAAACGTAAGTAACAGGAAAAATTACTTTGTACTTGAAATACTTTATGCTATTACTTATAACTCTCTGCTTTGGGGATATTTTGTCTGGAGTCGCGGGCGAGTGTGAGGCAAAATATCCCCTACTCGTATGACAAATCTGATCCTAGGTCCATGGTGTGTGAATTGTTTTTCTCACATGACCACAAAATGCGTTGCGTTCACACTTGAAATATTGAATGTTTAACAGTAAAGGCGACTACCCTACTTCGTGGCCATCTAAAGTATTCCGTGCAACTTAAACGCGATCTCTAAAACGAGTTCCGCTGCCGATACTTCAACTACTTATACCGACGAGATGTCCAACAGAAAAAAAATTGCCATATTTACCAAGTTGCCTATGTTCATCTGTTATTTGGAAAATTCGTCCGGTTTTTTGTGAGTCTGTCACCATACCGGGGTCAAAAACATCGTACAACGTTATCCAAAATGACAACGCTGTCGTCGCCCCCCCCCCCCGTACCCTGACCTGCTTACTTTGTGGTTCCGGTCCATGCGTTTCTCATCGTGCCATTGGATAATATTTTGCGCGTGGAACGAAGGGCTGTTTATGGTCCAACCAGAGCTCGTGTATTATATACTGCAGACGGTGGGACGGTTTCTTAGACTGTGGGATCGATTTTTGAAACACCATCGATCCCACACTCTAAGTGGCCAGCAATGTGAGAAATATATATCCTCGTGGCAAATTTTAATGATTGATACCAAAAGGCAGAGCATGATGGTTACATGTATCTATATTAATATAAACTTACTTTAATTTCAAAGTAATGATACATGTTTCTTAAGTTTCATGCATCTCGTAATTTTCAAACTGACTTTTTCTAGATCTTTACTATAATCATTTATCTATATGCGACGTACCATTATACTTGATAAATAACCAATACTGATAAATCAACGCTGTTCAACAAATGCTCTGATCTGGTTTCAAAGTGTCACCACCAAGCAAAATTATGTATCAATCAATCTACTTACCTTCCCGTCGTATTCTTCCACTACTTAAATTCTTATCACTGGTACTCTCTGCCATGTCTCCATCGCTACCTGGTTGCTCAGCTGCTGAATAAACCAGTGTGATTACGTTAGAGAATTTTTGCGTTTTACATCTATGCATGCATCTTACAGGTTACATCTACCCTACGCAGTTGAATATGAAAGATAATAGATATTTTTCTTAAATATTCTTATCAGTATAAAAACTATAAATGCAATTTTTACTATATTGCTTTGTGAGATTTATTACAACACAAAACGAAATATTCGTTCGCCGTCATACATTACAGTTATATCAATCAAGTAAAACAGTGGCATGTGCTAGATTTTGCCAAGACCATTTCTAATGCCCCGAACAAGAATTAACAGCTATGGCCATTTCAGAAAAAGAATATGGCTTTTACTGCGCTGTTTAAAGCTACCTTCATTGACTTCATCTTCTTCCTTTTCTGTTGCATCCTTTCTTTGCGATTCCCTTGACTTGCCGACATCAACTGCAATCTTACCGGCTTTGCCTAAAGTCAGAGTTAAATTAAATGTCATGAAATATGATATTTAAATACGATTGCACTTTTGAAGGCATGAATTTAGACAAAAGAACTAAAGTAATAGTGTATTATTCTCATTAATCATCGACAGTGGCCCAGGTTTTTTGTCAATAACTTAAAAAAAGCGTTTTATGTGTACGGGGTAACTTGTTCTGTTGATAAAAATAAAAGAAATGTTCTTTAATATTTGTTAATGTTTATTGACTAGTATTAGTCTATATATGTAAATACACACACATATACATATATTATATATATATATATATATATATATATATATATATATATATATATATATATATATATATATATATATATATCCCTTGTGTGCTGAGCATGCGTTATCAGAAAAAAACACACCTTTACTTTCTCGGTCAACAGATGCTCCAGGTATATTTTCTTTAGCATCTGCTCTCCCTGTCGTGAGTTCTTCTGTAGGTAGCTCAGTCACAGCTTGGAACAAAATAATATAATTTCAAAATAAGTACAAATATGTCGTTCTTTCTATATATGTCATACTCTTTAGATGTATATGTGTTTGCTATCTAAGTTACTCTAGCAACCTAAACCATTGCATTTTAGCCATTATGCATTTCTACATCTACTGAACTTCCTCCCATAGCTCTACTGGTGGACAGAATTCCCTGATGCTTAATTTCGCATAGTAAAGCGATGTATTCATTGCTCTGATAAAGTTTTGTGCAATGTGTGATAGCGAGTACGTTAGTGAGAGATTCGTGTTATATGAACTCTAAAATGATCAGAGCGGTCGCAGTCAGAAAAATAAAAACAGTTTAGCTCTGTTTTTGAGCCACTGTTCTTAAGAGTGGGGATTTGGCCGAGAGGTTTTGACTGTGGTGCCTTTGCTTAATGACTAGGTGCCGTACCTTGTGGTTTCGAATCCGAAACTAAATCCGATCGAAATTCGAATTGATAAAAGTGAAATCTCTTTTAAATCAAAATATGAATGGCAAGGCTTTCGAGAAAAGGATATTGAAATGGGGTTAAAGTATTTTTATCGATTTGGGAAAGGAAAAAATATATGAAGTCATAGAGAGAGTCATGTATAACAGAAAATCAGTCTTCCTTCAGACACGTTGATATGAAAGTAAACGAAGTTTGCCTAACTAGACAATAGTAGCAATGATCTCCCTATCGAGTCATGGAGTGATCCTGTGGCCAAGTGGCTTAATTTCGCTGAAGTCACTTGTTATGTATCGATCTTGAGCCACTGGCCAATCGGTGTGACTGTTTTAAGAAACGATCATGGTAACACGAAATGTCATGCACTGTAAATGTTTTACCCCTACTCGGATGTGATACCTGCATCGACTGTATGTTCTGCCATATCTACGTCATGCTTTCTGTCGGATGCTATGGGCTTATCCCTATCCATTGAATCCTTATCGCCGTCACCTATAAACAGAGAAACAAATCAATCATTACTTCTCACAAGGACGATATTTGTCCTATCAGGCAATTGTAGCGGTAATCGTATCAGGCCTTATTAATGAAATAATGGTTTTGCGCCTCTAGCTAGGCTCAACAGGCAACCGAAGCAGTTACAGAAATACAGTCCGCAGAGATATAGTGTTATTTACTCTGAGAAGTGTTACCTTTATTAACTTCATCCTCTTCCGCATGAGGCTCATCCTTTCTGTTAGAGACCTTTGACTCGATGCCATCATCTGAAATCTTCGCGCCATTGTCTACACACAAAAATTAATATTCAAAGAATACATCTTACAAAAAATAAAGAAATTCGAAAATTCTGTAAGGATATGAGACATGACACGATATAAGACAGATTCCTATTGAAGAATCACAGTTGAAAATTGGTTATTGTATGATCATTCCAGTCTGACCAAGTAATGCACTAAATGCAGTTGGTATAACCATACAATACTCAAATTTTCAACTCTGATTTTCCAGTATAAATCCCCTACCTGATATTCTGTAAAAGCCCCCAATATGTCTAACGTAGAATTTATTCTTCAGGTTCAAAAATTGAGGCCACCTGTAGTGAATAGTTTATACAATATTGTATTCAATATCATTGGACAACCTCGAGATGCATATTACCGCACAATCACACACCCCTGCAGAAATACACATTTCCTAATTCACTAAAAAAAACCATGTAATATATGAGGTATTGGTATATACCTTTGTGTTCAACAGGAGATTTAGTTGCGGTGTCTTGATCATTCCTATGTGAAGAGGTGCTTTGCATATCGGCAATTATCGAGGCAACAAAACTTCCATTGCTATCCTGCAGATCCTTGGTGACCTTTTCCTTTATGTGATCTCTAATTATTTTTGCACGCTGAAAAGCTGTCGGGCTTTTTGTCATGACTGACACTATTCGCGCTTTCAAGTCCCCCGAGTCTTCTTCCATGTCTATTGCACATTCTTTCGCTTCGAGTTTATCCATGTGCTTACAGACGATATCATCGCTGTAAGACCCTTCAGGATAGACTACGGGTATCGCTGCGCACATAGCTGCCAGAGTAAGGTTACCATAATTTGTCGTAGATGGCGGAATTAATACAAGATGAGATGACATTAGTTCACTGTTAAGTTCTTCAGTAGTTGTCACGAATTTAGGCGTAATCTTCAATCTTGAGCTTTGTGTCAGCTTCTTTTCTATCTCTTTTTGTTTTCTTGGTGGTATTCCTACTATTTTCCATACCGAACAAATTTTGTGAGCTTCATGTATGGTTTTAGCAGCATTGTTTACTGCCCTGATAACAACTTTCAGATTTTCTGTATCTTCAAACTCGTATTCCTGGACAACGGATATAATTTTGAATTTTTCGCGTTTGAGTATCGGTGGTTTATCTGATTTTGGAGGCACTAAGTATTCTTCGTTTATCACCGGCGAAAGAAGCTGCTGATTAGTTTTGTCGTAAAGTCGCTTGTATTCCGCGTGGACACTCTCTCCGACAGAAAATGAACACTTTGCCATCTTAAATTCTTCTGACATGATTCGCTTCCGAAATTCCAGTTCCTTTTCACTGCACCCGACAATTAAGGGGGTTATGTCATCTTTATCAAAGAGATTGATCAGATAGCAAGACGCCTTCGGAAACACCTTACTCAGGATTTTGAAGGTAGGTATTGAGGTGAACGCACTGAAGCCAAACACGAATTTGACATTTGATAATTCTTCCAATTGTGGATAGTATTCATTAGGACACAGCAGCCAGTCACCATTTGGCTCTCTGAATTGGAATAAGCCCTCCTTTGTCGGAAGTTCAAGAGTCACTCCAAGCGTTCCTGCCTCTGCTTCCTCTTTTGGTGTTGCTTTTAAAGCTGTACAATGGACAGATATGTCCATGTCCTGCAGTAGTTTGATCACTACATGTACAGCATCGGTGATTCCTCCATGAATTGAAGGACCCCATCGGTCAGATACGATCAACGCTTTGTCTATCATATTGCTGTCAACGAGAAAAAAGCATAAAATATTTAGGTTTTCTGTGAGTGGTGACCACTGCATTGTTGGGTGTTCATAAACCTGCTTTGTGTTTAATACATTATTGTAGTCTCATTGATCCTTGCATGTTTCTAAAGCAAAACACTCGCCCCGTGGCTTACTCTTTGTTAGATTTGCACGCAGGGGGAGCGTTCATCGTTTTCTATCCGTAAGTCATGGAACATCTTTATAACAGTCACTTCAACAACAGCATGCGTCGAGTTAGCTTTCAAACACTCTATATAAAGTCATAACATCACTTGCAAACCTGAACTGATCCATACCTGTGCCTCATCCACAACAAATAGAAATCACATCCATTGGAATTTGTAGAAATAAAATGCCTGGGCAATGCAATGGAAGCGCTCAGTCGAACAACTGTGACAAGTATGAGTGAAGAGGAAAAATAATGTGGTTCGAATAATCGATGGCCTTTTAGTCAATCCAATCTCATAAACATTGTTGTAAGAGACTGTCTTTCGATGTATTCTTCTTGCTATGATAAAGTTTGTCTGCCATGTTTGATAGCGAGTCTGTACGTGTGAGTGCTTCATGCACCTTTACTGAATTACCGGGCAGTCCTTTTTTAAATTTCAGTTTGCACGTCTTGAGTAGCGTAAATCGTTCAAAGATGTATAGAAAGACGGTGAAGAATTTGTAACTTTGCCCAATTATGGTCAAGTGCAAGATCTTGTGATACTTTTCGTTCAGGCGATGTAAGAGGTACTAGCAAAACTTTGTATGAACGAGAAAAGAACGACTGACTTTATTCAACAATGTCCCATAAAGTCAGTCATATTCCCTGCGATTTACAATGATGACTGTGTTCGTATTGGGTCACATACTGGAATACCTCAATCACGACACCAGCTAGTAGTAGTATCGCTAGCGCAGGTCAGACTGTGAAGGCTCGCGTCAGTCTTACCCATGAGTGAACCAGAAACCGATCGTTGAGTTGGCAACTGGAGAATATATGGAATTCTTGGCTAAAGCTGTCAAATACGATTTATCAAAAGAACAAACCTTTTCATCCTTTACCGACTTCAAAGACATACTATATGATTGTGATAAATTTCCCAAATATGCAATACGTAGCTGCAATGCACGACTCTAGGTTAGATATCTAGGGGTAATATTTCTTCGTACCTTTTTTTTCATTCAAAATCCCTGAATGAGTTATCGTAAAGGCTAATTTTAACAAATGAAATTTACCATATCACCAGGAATTATTTGGTCAATTATATTAGCCTAGTGATGATATACTTGGAAAACGCTGTTCACTTCCAACCTCTACTCTGTAGACATCCACCTATAGAGGGCGTTAGTGTCACTTCAATTGCAGCCTTCAAAAGAGCAAGCCCCATGGTGGAAACTGTGTCTCTTGAATTGTGGTGTATAAGAGCCTTCATATGATGTTGTAAATATCCCACGGCTTTGCCATTACAGTCACAGTAAGAAAATTATACGGCAATGTCAATGTCTCAACGAGTGGACATCATTGGTCGTGACAAAATAAGGCATTGCATTACTGGTTGACAAGGCGTATGCACAGCTTACCGTTTGGTCTTCGTTGCCGTTGTACTGGCACGTCGTCCGCCATTACTATCTGGGCGTCCAGCAGGTACACCCACTTTGCTGTCAGAAGTACTTGGTCTTGCGTCAGAGCTTGCCATGTCAACTCGGGATCAGAACAAATCAAATTCAACGTCAAAAGTGGCTGAGACGCTCAAGAATGACGTAATTCTGATGAAAGATAGCCCGGACGTGTCGGAGAGATACACAGAAACAACACTGAATTGTGTTAGATCTATAGAACTCGTGACAAAGGCTTGTGTAAATTATTAACTTTTGTCTACTGGTTTTAAAACACAACACAGTATCAAATGGACGCATTCGTATGACAATATCCGTTGAACAATTTTTTTGTTTTTTGCGTTTGGATGAGGAGTCCATTTTACCCAATAACATATAAGCTACGCACTACCATGCATTAACGGGTGGAACACTATTTGTTACTGCTCTCGTCCAATTCCTGTCAGTATTCAATGATACAGACTGATATTACAGACTGATATTACATTCATGAATATGAGCAGATGAATCTAGTCTTCCTCTAGTTTAATATTGTGCATTTTTTGTCCCCAACACTCTTTTTTAATTATTCAACTTAAAACCATTAACACTGCCAAAACCACCGTCATCCTCTCTTCCATTCACGGATACACTTAATTATTGGCTCCATATCGTATCATAAAGTCCTAGATCATTTGGCTTTGCCAGGCTTGAGTTTGAATAGGGTGGTATAAGTTGCAACGCTTAAAACAACATATTTCTCCTAGGATACAACACACTCATCGTTCCTGTTGTATATGGAGAGAGAAATGTACAGTATAAGATTCGGATGAAACAAGATGAAATATTTCAGCCAAGCAATTGAGAAGGGAATTTGAATATCATTCAAGAAAGGGGACGTCTCGCATTAAGGTGTTCATTTTAGTCTTTCGTGAGGTCTAGGGACTCTGCTTTATTCACAATCTATATTTCCTGCTTTGTTTTCACTTCCAAACACATATATTGGCTTTGACAAAATAATCACTCCGCATCCGTTTCTATTAAAAGTTTCTGTCTATAGGCTATGGCATGTTAATTCAGTCCTACATCCATCTGTCTATGCTCAACGGTATCGTTTATGGAGAACATTGTGATTTTCAGTGAAAGTTTGCTAAATGAGCACGATGTTTAAATGTACCATCATTAAAGAATGTCTTATAATGCACATCATTAACTGTATCATCATCTACGCGTTGGTTGAAATAAAGTCATGCTAAAAGCTAACAAGGTTTTGTAAATTGTCAATGATCCACGGCCAATGTCTGAAACAGAAATCGAGGAGCGCACAAGCAAAATATCGCGACGTGTGAATCTGTCACTATGGACGTCATCATAACACTATTAACAACACTGAAGACCTAAGTCTGTAATTAATAATCCGTCTCCTTCTGTCAAAATTGGCTATCATGTCCGCTTATGAAGTGTTTTGTTTTGTGTACAGAATTATTATCAATGTGTAGCTTCTAGTGAACTATTGTAGCTAGTTAGTTCTTGATTTACATATCACAGTTAACTTGAAGTCACATATTTTTACGCAAATGGCCAGAAATACATAAAAATCACAGGCTTAAACTAAAGCTACAAGGGGCAGGACCAAATTACTTGGATATTTTCCTTCTGCAGCATGAATCAGAGGCGAGCCTTCGCTTGTTTCTTCTTTCGACATTTATCATTCTCATGATATCTCACCAGGTATTTTTTTACTTTGTATGAACCCATGCAATCATAAGCAGTCCGGCTTGTACAGTGATTTGTATCAGGCATTTATGCCATTGTGAATCACTTTACGATGTTGTCGGCTCCAGTCTGGCGGTACTTATGTATTCGTGCACACTATCAACTAAATTCAGGTGTTCAAATTCCTCGGTATCTCTGGGTCCGTACTGATAATGGGTAAACGGACTGGTGACCTGAAAAAGGTCAATCGAATACTCAATCTCCATTAGCATTCTAGTTGTGACATCGCCGACAACAGTACCGTCAATACATGACTGCACTACACATATCTTTCACGTTGCCTAGTCTTCCATCAAATTGAACGCAGACGTAAATGCCTCAATCGTCATTTGGATTCGTTCAGTGCAATATAGCAACGCGGATTAATAATTCATGAAGCATTGTAATTCTAAGTAGTGGACTGAATTAGGGGAACACCCCTATCCCCAAATGTATACTACGTAATTCTGGGTAAGGAACATCTGTATTTATCGAGTTTATACCCGGAGTTTCACGGCTCTCCACTACCGTAACTTTGCTATCAAGCAAACTTGAAATAACTTGCTTTAAAAATTTGCAGTCTTTGACCTTTTATATGACATTCGCTTTATTCTCGGATGAGCATGAATCAAACAAATCGATCTGTCAGTGAGGATCTTGACTTTTCATACAATTTTAGGGGACGAACTGACGAGTAAGCAGACGTGTCGTAATTCAAAACGATAGCTTTATTACTAGTCACACTCGTTTCTAACATCCACGCTCGCTTGGCTGTGTCGGTGCTTAACGACTCAGTTATGAAGCACTGAGAACAGCAGTTCTATACCACACTATTGATAACCACAGTGTGTGTTTTGCTTTATTGACAGATGGTAGACCACCAGTAACAATACAGGGTGCAAAGGGTGTCTCAAACTGCCATTGATTCAAAGTAACGCTGTAGGTATGAGACCACAAGACACTAAGGGTACGTTGACCCGCACGAATAATGCTCAGTTCACCAACTATGCGATTATGTTTATACATAGACGATGATGCAGATAAGTTTGTGTCACGAACGAGTACAGAATAAGTGTTAGAAAATACAGTTAACCAAATACAAATGACATTAGCTGTGTTTCATAACCTTGTAATGACATGGTGGACGTAAGTAACTAAGGATGTACGGGTTCAAATCACGTAACATACAGACGCTTCTGTAGTTCATGTGGGCTCTTGATAAATACTTAAAAGACAGTCTGTGCTTAAAAACTCATTTCTATGCTGCACAATAAATACTGAAGAAAGTTATGAATAGAATGGAACCTTGTAAAACTAAATACATCACACATTTTCAAATTTGGCCTTTTGCAATATCTCAAACAATTAGGAATTTCAAATGAACTGACACAACTGCTGAATAATTGATTGTCTAATATATTTTTAAGATGAAAAAGCGTATTCACATTGATGAAGTGTTAAAATTTACTATAAGTCAAAGGAAAATGTATATTTTCGCTGAGTTGTCCTTGAGATACATGGTATAAATTAATTTTCAAGATACAGCTATCTGATACACATTAGTTCAAATGTATTTCTCTCTTCACTAAGAGTTATCTACAATTACAGGATGCTGATTTTAATCATTTAGTCATTTAAATCTCCCCTGCCCTGTGGTGAAAAAAACCTGCCAGTTTTCCCCTGCCATGTAAACAAATTTCGTAACAGGCAAAAGCACTTGCTGTGTTTCCCCCTCCAAGGAAACACCAATTTATTTAACTTTATACATAGGCTCAACTTCCCCTGTCCCCGTTTTACAAATAACTTCCCCTTTCCTCGGTTTTCCCCAATCCCAGTCCCCAGACCGATCACCCGATATGTGCCCTGCCCCCCACACCCTCAAAAAACACCCAAAAACACTAATAATCTGCTCTCTGCCACCAAAAAATATGTCCCCTGCCCAAGCAAAATTAAAATTTCCCCTGCCCTCAAATGATTGCTCTCGGAATAGCTTTTTCGGTGAATAGCTCCGTTTTCTGCACCTGTTTACAGTTGTGTCGAATAACACGGGGAGTACGCACATTCAAACGACGTATACAGACTGAACTGCTGATAAAGCTATCAAGTTTTATACTTTGACCGAGTATCTGAAAGCGTTGATCACACGAGTCGGATCAATACAAAATTGTTACATTTCACCAAAGCACAACGCATTTAAGAACAAGAGAAGCGCAGCTATTACTCGTTCAAAGCGTTTAATGACGAACTGCATATCAATGTCAGGCCATAGGTACGTCCATTGCTTGCTTCGGCAGCTATAAATAAACACTGCACTCAAATGTATTCCCACAATGCATTGCAAATACGTCATGTAACTGATTGACCCGCCATAATACAGCTCTTCTATTTCAAAACAATAGAACTGCAAACCTCGTTCCCCGGGCAAACTCGCAAGGTACGTCAACTACATACATTTCAGTTTTTGGAAGTTTACACCTCAACTACTCTATGGAAGGGACGGATTACAAAGAAAGAATCTGTTAAAACCTCTACGAGTTACCCACAATATGGCGCATGACTAAGCAGCCATTACAGCATGTTTGGCAACGTAGCAGTAATAAATTCTCATCGGCGGGATCATTTTTGGACATTTAAGGTGACGTAGGAGACAGATAAGCCGTTAAACATGTGTTTCTAAAGGTGGGGTGTTGGTACACATAGCCTGATCATTGAGCAATTAAACCTTTGGAAATATTTTGACAGCTTTGTGGGTAGAGTAAAGGCGTCGCGTCAACCAGCTTTGGGCCAGCATCATGCAAGATATGTAATACATGTCTTTTTCAGCGAACACATCTTTGTAGCTAAGCCCGTAGGTGAGCAAATTTAAGGTGTCCCAAATTTAAATATCATCTACTGTTACTATTGGTGTGGTTTAGGTTTAACTAAATTAAACTGCCAATGGCGATGAAAATCGAGGAATGCTAAAAAGCGTGCAGCTTATCAAAGCCTTTTACGGCCGGCATACTACTTGCACTCCATTCCTCGATTCGAACGGCAATATCTATAGTTGAGTTGTGGACTTATTTGGTACTCTTCGCCATCAACCGACAAAAAATTGAGGTATCTTTATGGCAGGGAGAGCCTCGGTATCGCCAGAGATTTCAGCAACAAAACTCATAATAACGCAATAGCACTGTCAGTGGCTGCTTGCTCATATGATATGTGCAGGGAGGCAGACGTTTTTGCCAGGGACAAATGTCATTTGACAGGTATTGGTGATTACAGAGCAGGTGGTGAGGACACAGTCGAGTGAGCAAAATGTTTGCACTTTGACTGTCAACAGACCGACTAGAAGGTGATATATTTGTTTAGGTAGAATAGCTGTCGTTCACGTTCTTCGACTTTTGAACCGCTTGTTCCTTAAACACTAGCTTTATTTGTTTAGTTGTATGTAAAGTAACACTAACGGCCAGGCCAGTTATGAGGAAGACAGATAAGTGAGTTATCTAACGATCAGTCAGTGCGGGTCAGACGGGTATTTTTGAATCAATATCATGCAAACCGTTTCTCTGGCATGTGAATTGTTCCATTATTAGGTACAAAAACGATAAAATCCTTCCTGATTTAATATCGTTGTCAAAACAACGCCTTACTGACCAGACGTCACGGTTCTGCTTCTCGCTCATTCAAACTTGACATGTGTTCCGGCCCTCTGTCAATCATATCAAGTTCTGACTTGTGTGGGCCAGCTCTTCATAGGTTTCCTCGTTAAACGAATACCTAGCTGACAGTGCTATCTTCAGTAGTACTTTCGACCAGTTACTGCAATTCTTCAAACAAATCTTGATCCTCTCGGGATTTATAAGGTAACTTCAACTCACCAATCATGGTACAAATATGTTTATAATACTCAGAATTGCCTATTTGCAAGATGAAATTATTGTACAGTGCATGGTCTTTTCTCACTTTGAAGCGCTTTTGTTAAGTCGTGTTCTCAATAAAGCCCACTTCCCCCCTGTATATTGTCATATTTTGCATGTCAATATGAAGAGGAAATTGTATCATGGTGAAGGGACACGTCAGAATCGGGGTAATCCTACACACAACGACTCTCAAATACCGCATGAAGACAAAATCAGGAAAACACAAACGGTAGGTTTCTGCCACTAAAACTGTTTTGCAATGCTGTAAGTTCGGTACTAACAGCACTCACAACATTTCTATATTCAAGTTTTACCCTGCCAGGAAATCGTCTACGATAAAAACAAAATTGTAAGTGCATGTTTCGAATCCCTCCTTATTGCGATACTATAACGTTCGGAGCGGCAAAGACAAAGTGATGACTAAAATGAAATAATATTTTACAGTACACAAATACCTGACAAATAATATCTATGGAATACTTCTAAGGCGCGATCGCTGAAGCCCTTTCCGTGCTGTGTGTGTGCATTCTTAAAAATTTGACTGAAAGTGACTTTGTTGAAAAGCAAACGTCGAAACCATCACGACAGACAGACATAATAACCATATGATACTGATTCGGCATTACACTTTCATTATAGACTACCAGACCTACACCAGTGGTCAGCCCACGAGACGCAAAGAATCAGAGCGTCGTTTAATGGCAGCTGGTGGGGCACAAGAATCTTGTGAGTCTCTTTTCAGAAATCTACATAAGTTCAGATAATTTAAAGTTCATATTTAATCTCGAGAACGGAATAGGTCAAATTTCACATATGATACAGCAAAATTTTCAAAACTGTAAATTCCGACTCACAATGACACAATGACCAAACGATTTATTACTGAAACCATGAGATGAAGGAGGAGAATAACTTTTAATAGGGGAATAGGATATGTCCGATAAGAGGGATATTGGGGGGGGGTTGTCAGTCAAAGGAATAGTAAATACTGCACTGCATTTTATTATTTGCACACGTATACAGCTCTCTGATTTTCACAATTTCCACCGCAGTTACAACAAATCAATGAAACTACTGTTTTAATATTTCAAATCGATGACACAAATTTGATGAATTTCATCGTCACGTTTAAATGATTTTGCGTGTAACTGTGTTTCTTTAATTCTGGTTCAGTTCAACAGCCGAGAAAGATGTATAGATGCGTAAAACAAGGTTTCCCTTCCAGGTATGTATTGAGCCTA
>LD348934.1:28643-54192 GCA_001465055.1 Ptychodera flava | reverse complement strand
CAGACAGACAGACAGACAGACAGACAGAGGCAGAGACAGACAGACAGAGACAGACAGGCAACAAGACAGAGAGGCAGACAGACAGAGTGAGGCAGAGACAGGCAGGCAGAAAAAGAAATTCAGAATTCAGAGAGATCCTACAACAACTGATACGTTTCAAGGAACTGAAAGCTTCAGGTTGCCTCTCGGTTATCGATACTACAAGAACAACAACAACATCAATAACAACATCCACTCTGACCATCGTACATGTACATTGTATGCTCGTTAGGACCAATACGGCAAAGGCAAGTACATAGCGCGAAAGCAAAGTTTCAAAATGAAGGAACTCCCGTTAAACAAAAATTGATACACTTTTCTGCTATGTTTGTCTCTCTCAGTGCTTTCAAAGAAGAGTCTTTGACATGATTTCAAACCAAAGCGAAAACGAATCTTTAATAAAGCTCATGTAGATTGCACTATAGAGATTGATGTGTGGCCTTGTATGGTCGAGAATCTCACCCATTGACATACTAAGATAATTTGCTCTGTAAAACAACTTTTTGTTAATTGTCCAAACTTTGCTCAAGGATAAACATCAGGGGGTCACAGAGCGATCGATATCGGGATAAGAGAAGTGAAGATTAATATCTAATTCTGAGTGCAAGAATCGGGTTAGATTAGTAGTTCTGAAGAAAACTCGAATTGAGTTAGCAAAGACCTAATAACGGTACCGACTTCATCATGTCTCCATACAAGCACCAGCAAAGTATTGTAAAAATTTGAGTCCGAATGCCTTTCTCCCGAGGGTAAATCTAGGATAGGAACGAGGGACCTACAGAGAAATTCTATGTTCCATCGGATCGATCGAATCAAATACTTTATAAAGGTATACTGAATACTGTATGGTCCTTTCATTCTCTGCATGCAGGAATGGTTTGTGGCTGAGGACCTCTTCGAAATCATCATCCAAGACCGTCTTTGTGGTCAAGGTGGCGTAGATGGACTGCACATTAAGGAAATATGTGAAGTGAGAACATTTCATTTCGTATACCGGATGATACGGCATTGAGTTTGAAGGCGCGTCGAATTCATTACTTCTGACCTTAAAGTTGGCTCAGTTTAGGAAACATGTCACTGCCGTTAGTGAGTGAGCTTGTCTCTTAATGGTTGACCCTTATCAGCCAACATGAGGCGCCGTGCTTTGCTCTTAAAAAGTTGAGAGAGAAAAAGGTCGTCATCTGAGCTTTCACACACGCGGAGACGATCTAACCAATCGGTCACTGCTGTAAACTAAGTACGCTTCCCCAAGGTGTTATGAGTCAAAGAAAACAGGACATCCTGCAAACATACGAGCCAAAGCAAAGATGTGGCATGTTAACTTGAAATGTCACAGCCTATTATTGCTTGAAGCAGTAGGAGGAAAACAGAACAGAGATTCTAGAGTTAAACCGTGCCCTTTCCCTTCAGCCTACACATGATTCCAACTGAGCCCTATTTAAAAGACATAGCGATTTGAAAACTTCGCCAAATTTTTTTGAGTTGGAAGTGCCGTACATTTCTGCTGTGTATTGCGTATACAGATTGCAGATAAAGCCGAATACCTGCCATTAACTAAATCAAACCGATGGAATTGCCCAAGGAAAATTGGCAGCTCTGTGCATTCATTGTCACTCAGCCTTTTTATATCCACTGGAACAGACCATCGATTGCGTGTCAAGCCGGGTAACACGCTATATAGAATATCTATCATTTGAAGTTCGACCGAATAGTAGTCATCGATACAATAGATAATCAAAGCAGATGATCACATTATCACTATAGTGGATTTCATAGATCAAAGATCATGTAGTACATTTCAGACTAGTTTTCTGTCTCTGACGATAACGTGAAAGGCTGCCGTGGAAGAAAGTAGCTTGAAACTGGTAATAAATCCGATTACACAATGTCGCAGGCCGTGTCAAGTTGTACGTGACTTGGGCTTTAAATTTACAGCTCGAAGGATGTAGAGATCTAACATTCGATGAGGTTTACGGAGAAATATCACTCGCGTAGGACAGACATAATGTAGTTTAAATAGTTCTGTGCACAAGAGTCACTCGTGTCTTTGCAGGAGCCGTGGATAATTCAAGCATGCGCTCGGTTAACAAAATGTGTTGTCTTATACCCCTCCCTAAAGCGAGAGTTTGAAGTGTGAAAATCTAACCCACAGATATTGACTTTGACACTTCCTTCAAACTTTAAACATAAATTGCTGAAATAGGTTGTTGGAAATGTAAAATGTTCACAGATATTTGAACTTCAGACTTCTCAAATTAAAACATGAACGGGAATTCATTATCCAGCATATACATGGTTTTTTAAACTTTGGCTTATTGTTAGAACGTCTTTGCGCACAAGATTCCTAAACAAAACTAACTCGAAACCTTCGACCCGCAGTGAGTTCCATTTGTCGTATAGGAGGGTTAAATTATCTACGGCGCCTAAAAACCTTTAAACTAAAGTGTAAGTCAAATCAGTCACACATATAGCAAATTTTGACAAGATGTAGAAGAGCAGAGTAATTTTCATGAGTATTGGAATGACTCCTGTCCGGATTTTTGTGTATTACCATAATAGCGTCGCAAATTAATGTACGTTCAGATCCCTTGAAAAGCTTTTTATGCATTTTATTGTACCTAGCCTGCATGGGTGTACAATTCATATCATTTGTGAGTTCGAACCCGATTGAAAACTAGCCGTGATTTTTCAGTGCTTCATATGTAATTATCAACTTGTTCATAAAATTGCCATGGATGCTTGTCCTCATTTGCTCTCTTCCCGGAATTAACTAGCTATCTTTGGTGTCGGTTAAGACAACCTGTTGATTTCCACACGAGGCGGTCCGTTGATTCGCATATCTGAACGGTTCAAACTTGAAAATCAGTGCATTTTTTATCCATCAGTATAAAGTACCGTACGGCCATCAGAACGTGGTTTGCCTTTGATGTATATTTGTTACCTGACATTTTGACAGAGACTACAAAACAAACGGAAATTGGGATTGATCAACAAAACGTTTGTGTCGTCAACTTTCTATTAACATGAAAAAAGCAACCGTCGAGGATTTAGACGTCTGTAATCTAATACACGCATCGCAATAACTTATACTCCGCGATATCCCGTGTTGCAGACGACAGTTGCGAAAGCAACGCTGTGAATCCAAAACTAAAATTTCCACGGCAATATTCTAAATACGATATTTTAAATTTCTGATCCTCTGTCTTTACGATGCAGTTTACGATCACTTAGTGAAATAGAGCCCACGATCTTACATCCTGTAACTGTTAGATCCACAAATTGTATTGGGAACTAATGATTATCGAAAAAAATCAACTTTCAGGAAATCAGGACCAGTCTATTGTCATAGTAACCGTTAAATGGAAGAAACGGTGCTCTCAGGCTGAAGACAAATTTCAATTTACCTGAGCCTCCGTTTTAATTTACTGCAGTCTTGCAGAAAACGACGACATCTCGTATCAAATAAATGCACCATATCAGTGACCGATTCAACACAGTCTTCCGCTTCTTGGCGACCTTGTGTTCTGTATTAAATGTTTGAAATTTACTGGTACGGGAAATCTTGAAGAATGTCACGTTTCAAAGGGACGCCGCGGTGCTCATCTTCTTCCGATTATAGATTTCCTCCACGTCAAAGGTATTGAATGACGAAAAACGCACAACTTTGGTATTACCAAGGGGCAGAAGGGCAACATGATGCCCGCCTCTACACTCTAAATGCAGCACCAAATATGCCTTTTCCAAGATGGCTGACCGGTTCATTATTTCAAGATGGTCGTCCGGTTCACATTTCAGGATGGCTGACCATTTTCATGACATAGGTATTTTAAATCTGCGCCTCTGTCGTTACACACAATCAGCGAAATATTCATGATCGTTGAATTTAGGCAGTCAGCCCGAACACCTTAAAATCTCAGTATAAGGATCGTTTTCGTCGCCTCGTTGGTAGAAATTGTAAATATTATCAAAAATAAAACCACGCACCATTCATGATTCAAGAAAATGGCGTCCGAAATATCAAGAAACCATTTCTGTCCAACCGTTTTAGATTTTTAAAGGTTCATATTAATATTCAGCTTACGTTCAAAAATCCTATAGCTTTGTTTGAGTAGATTAGTACAAGAGCTTGATGTGAAAATAATATAGATTTATAGGAATTAATAACAGTACATACGTGATTAGATGCCTATAGTACTTCAGAATTATCGTAGGTATCTTGTTGTCAGTATGTGTTATATTAAAATCATTATGCAAATCCCTCTTCACCGGGTAAATCATATATCCCGGGGCGACTTCGCCCCTGGTCTATGCGTAAAGGGTATTCCAAATCCCCTTAATACTTGATACTGCACGAAGGTTCTAAACTGTTCGAACACATTTAATTTGTACTGTTTTGCAAAGAACAAAAAGAAACTCGACGTACCGCGGCTACTTAACTTGTCAACCCAGAAAATTATGATCGACGACATGGCATCGCATGTTTAACAAATGGATGACGATTTAATAGAGATTAAGAGGTCAAGATGTTGTTGCATTCTTCCGTTGTTTGTATCCTCGTTCGCCAGCATGAAAGACTAATGACATCCTCCTCGTTCGCNNAGATGCATGTAATAAGGTGATCATTAACACTGACGATTGAACACTGCCGACCTAACCAAAGACATTTCCAAGGACTGATTGCAACCGTAGGGACTAGATAGGAATGGACATAATCGTATTTGGAGACGTCGACAATATCAGATTGCTCAGAAATGCGGTACCTTCGACGTCATTTTTGGCCTTCTGCGATCCCATTAACAAGAATGCTGACGGCGTGCATCTGACTTCTTCTTGAGAGGAGTTCCTGCATTCTTGACATTGTGGCTGTTTTGAGTCATGTTCTAAAAAAATTCTCGAAGAAAAGGCAATTACTCGACACAAATGTCGATTTGGATTTTAACTCATAAGTACTAAGTAGTCTGGTTAATGTAAACAAAAAAAACCAGTTTCAACCGATTGAAGGTTGAATTTGAAATAGGAAAAACACAAAGTCGATATATTAATCGTTTTTTGTTAATGACTCTACCTTGTCGGTCATAATCTTCTAGTATGGCAATATGGCGAGGTAATCCACTGTTATTTTTGAGATAGTGTTCGGATATACCTTAATCGCGTCTTGATATTATATATACCATGCCCTGCCCTGTCCATCGCGTTTTAATTGGTCGAGCTGAACCACGTGACTGCCCACAAATACACAGTTGTAATGGTTTGTTTTCATGCCCGTGAATATGAATAATATCGTAAGCAAAGTAACTTTACAGCTAAAACAAAATTGTGATTTGTACAAAATTCATAATCAACCACAAAATAAAATGGAGCATTTGTCGGCCAAGTTAAGACGCTTTTTTTCCAAAAAATATCCGGATTTGCAAACTTTTGCAGCGCGCACTACTCACTGACAGGTTCTGGGGCCCCGCTGTCGTTCTCACTGGAAATTTTCGTAAATTTTGACTGTTTTTCGGGTTTCGTTGATAATGTAATGGAAATAACAGACTCCGCGCAGACCATTAAACTTTATTTATGGGCGCGGGCGAGAGGAAAGCCAAATTAACGGACTCGGCAAGCCTCGCCCGTTAATTTTTGGCTTTTCTCTCGCCCTTGCCCACAAATAAACGTTAATAGTCAGCTCGTCGTGCGTTATTTCTATAATAACACGGCCACAAGTATGGCTTCAAAAATTAGTTTATTCCCCTTGGAGTAAATCATTTGCAATCAGATTATTTCTTTTATATTAAAATCTACAGGAGATATTGTATTCCCAGATCCACATCGCGAAATGCAGATAAACATACCACGAATGCTTTGAATAAACCCATTGGGCAGATTCTACAGCCCATCCACCCGGCATCTTCAAACGCAAAGTACGTTGTGACTCAGAGGGACGTGAAAGCGCGTAAACTACCTTCTGAAGAGATACTTCTATCCAGCAGTCAGACAAATGGGTATTAAGCTGTTCGCATACGTACGATTTGTTTTGCCATGGCAACTCCTGGCGCGAATAAATTTCGGATATTAGGCACTGTATCACCTCCCATACCATCTTATGAAGTCACCGAAGCGAAGTAAAAAAAAAGAGCGTGGTTCGCCGTAATCTGCCGCGTTTCCTTATGATTTGAGCCGTTTTGATGAAATCTTGGACCCACGCCGCCGGAGTTACTAGACCATTAAGTTATTATAGATGAAAATGTTCATGAAATATGTAGAAAATTACTATAACATTGTCATTGATAATAACAGTGGTTTTACGGCAAATAAAATCGCCGCCATTCGATAATTTTCCTAAGAGCGATTTGCGTATGACTTCGCTTTTGCGTCACAGATTTCGCTCTCGGTTTTTCCCCCAACAAAACGACCACTAAAATAATACAATTATCGTTGCATTTAAAGCTGTTTCCATGTCGTAAATCATTGTTCTTATCACACTGAACATGCCATCAGGCCAAGCTACAAATCCTACGAACGCTTAATTTAATCAAGCGATGGTAGTGCCGTTAGTAAAACCCCTTTGCTTACAGCAGTCTTTAATGAGATTTTAGAAGGGAGATTTTACAAACTGGTATAAAACGTGTGACACATTCCATTTGAAGTTACATATTACAGCACAAGGCATTAGACTTCCCTGAATTGAGCATGTGCCCACATATAAAACTTAACAATGTGGTTCTCTTCCAAGAGCACACACTGCTAGTTCATACCGTATCACAAATGCCCTAGCGATCAGAAAATCCTGAAAACTACCGCTGTCCCCAATGTGCAACTTCAAAGCGCGAACGATAAATTTTCTTACACAAACAAAAATTGTGTAGTGACGGGTTCATTATCATGCCATTGTGTAAGTATCTCAGACCCAATCATGATGACACATAAGGCTTGATTACGGACCTCTCTTCTACGACTAGTTGTCTTGACCCTCAAAGAAAATTGCAACACAAAATGTACTTGTGATTGTGATGTAATTTTCATTTACCTTCACAATATACCGGACAAAATCTTCTGGCCGTGTTTCTGATGCCTTGGTTTTTTTTCAATTTGCCCGCTGAGGAAAATACTAGCATCCACTAGCCGCGTGGCTCGCGAAAACCTTTTTCTCGCGAACAGCTTATAGCTGCTTGGCCTTAAATTCAGGAAGTTATTAACGGATTGTCGATAGGCCTAAATATCTTCTTACGGGTTAATAGTGGTCAGTAACAACTTATCAAGACTATTTGGCAAACCGCAAGAGATTATAGGTCGACGTGTGTTCTTTTGAAATAGTGAGAAACGAAATGATTCCAAGTACAGAGAAAAGCGAACTATCACATACACAGCGGTTTTCCATTTATTAAGCTGGGTAAATGAATGTAAACGAGACGGTCCGACAGAAACGCTCAGCGTGAAGTATAGAGCGTACAGCGCCTTTGGGCGAACCGCCAAATCACTCCCGGCGATATTCATTCGGCTGAGTGATACAGACAGTTCTAACTTCATTTCTCAACTGTCTTTGTGACTGAGGTGATGTCAGCGGTAGAGTATCTTGCATAGTGTACTTCACACAGTGAATAAAGTCCAGGAAATTCTCCTAGATATGTGTTTCATTCTTAGTGAGAGTGACCTAAAACGTCCTCAAAATACCTATATTGTCACTGGGAAAGGCTTCTGAGTAAGGCTTTCAGAGCAGAGTGTATGTTAATATCATTTATATCATGTTTTCACGATTTCTGAAAACGGTTATTCCCATTTGGTGTTCCCTGCAATTGAGTACGGCTTTCAACTCTAGACTTCTGGGTCTGTCCCTTGCAAGTCCTTTGAAAATAGCTATTTTATTTACTGGTTCTAATTCCATGGCTGAGATTTCATCTGAAATTGCATCATATTTTGGTACAATAAGTGTTATGATGAATCGTTGAACAAGCAAGGTACGAATGAGTGCGCGAGCGATTGTTCGAGGTAATTGCTTCTTTCACACAATTACGTGGCAACGGAAACTTGTCGAGGCAGTTTCTCAATACACGACTTGGAGTGCTCAGGAGGATTTTCAAAGAGCGCACGTGTCCGCCTTTGACTCGAGCGGTAATTCAATCAGGCAGCAGTAGACACACGCCTTCTTAGGAAAATCGTAAGACCAACGCACGGCAAAAATTAAAGAAAGTACGTTTGCAATAACCGGTTTGTTTTTAGTTTAGCGCTGCCTTCATGTGGGTTGTTACGGTTGAATAATGTCCCCAGGGGACAGATATTCCCCTTAAAAATTTTCAAGTGTTTTTGGTCCGCAGCTTGTGCGAGCTCATTTTAAACCTCTCGGATTAAATCAAGTTTCAACCGTCTTCTTTTATCAAAAATCAAAAATCCAATGTTCCCGGTAAAGTCAACAGACGAATGGCGGCCGTGTAAATGCCGGTATTTCAAAATTGATTTTCTGTAATTTTGTTTATAAGTACCAACATTTACATCGATACTTTTTACTGTTATTCTTGATTTTGAAAGAGAGTGGTTTGAAATTTCGTTCGGGAGAGTTTGAGCAATAGTTTGAGTCTTTCAGTTTCGAGGCGCCTCCGCAAAACGGACATGCTCACATTGTCGTGAGAACTACATCCCGCCATTCATTTACAACTCCGGTATACTTGCAAGATAGAAGGAAAATTAAGCCCCATACAATGAGACTCCGTATTGACATCCTTCCATCAACTTTCTAATTGCGTTAATGTAATAAATCTAATCATAAGAAATTGCATTATCTGATTGCAAATGACAATTTTCTATGATTAAATATAGCTGCTAGGCACAATTAAAGAGAAGAAAAATGGACTTTAATTATCAAGCTACAGCCTTCACAATAGTGCTTTTCCCTCACCTAAGGTTAGACATTTAACTCTGTAACTGTTCTGAAGGCATTGTTTATGTAAATTCATTTAAATTTTGAAGTAATACACTAATGGTGTAATATTAAATTTGAAATTCGGAGATACTATTTCACGAAATATCTCACATTCATATAATTATATTTTATTCGCTCCCTGGCTCATCAGTTGGGCTTCCTTAACGCTCGCCATCCATTTATCAGTCATATGTACATCCTAATCGGTATTTGCTTACCTATTCTATACGATTCTCGCCAAATTGCTCCTATTTATCATGTATTGTTTGCACTTTCAAAATAGTCACATAGTATGTTTATAGTTTTCCATTTGTCCCGCATATTCTGAGAATATTCTCAGATTATATTCATTTATATTTAAATAGTGCCTCATGACTGTTTTTCTACCTTGTATTATATGGCGACATGATGTCTAATGATGCTTGGCAAGCCAGTAGTATACACTAACGCGAAACATTACGTCATGTTATCATTCAAGGTATTTTATACCTTAGGCATAATAAAATTATTCATTAATTTAATTAGTTAATGTATTATTATTACGCTATTTTACTACTATAATAAGAGTAAAATCACCGTCAAAGCCGTCATGGCACATGACAGAATGTCAATTTACGTTTAATACCATAGATTGAAGCCTGTCATAAAGACTTCACTAAAACTAAACAGTAAAAACATAGCGAAGTATATTTCGATGAAAGGCCATCGGACAATAAGACAGATTTCATTTTTTGCCCTCTAAATATCATATTTGACCATACTCAAGTTTCTCTCAAGTGAATACCACACTGTTGAAAGCCAAAACCTGAGATTATCTGATTCCCTGAGATCCCTTGACCTTTGGAATCGAAGAAGAGATCAGCCTAGTATCATTGCCCTTCCTAAGTTAAATTGCTTGGTAGGAAAATAATGCAAACATACCTGTTACTCTACACAAGTATTCTGATAACTAAAGCAGTGTACTTCATCCAGCATGAGTAATTCTACCCGAGCCAGTAAGTTGTTGATATACCTGCTGAAATTCTAAACTGAGTAAAATGCACTCTCCTTATAGTTCTGTTAGTGGAGACCTACTCTAAGGGACATTTCGAAATTGCATTCATCGACCGACGAAATTCTAGAATGAAGTGTTTGATTAAGAAACGTAATATGTAGTATTTCTCGATGATCAGATTTTCTGAGCGACATTCAACTGTGAAATTAATTTTCACTGCTCCTTTCTCAACGTTGTACTCACATGCAACTTACAAGTTGTCATTAACATTCCGGGTTTCCTGACGATGAAATACGAGATTTCAAGTCTGTGGAAAATTATATGCGTACACGCAGTTTTAGAGGCTTTTAATCGGGACCCGTGCTTTCGCTTGAGTGGGTACACGGCAATGAAGAAAAAAATGTAACTTTTAATCATTGTTGATGAAGTTATCTTGCTGTACCTGGCCCTCTTTTATCGTACATTTTATGATATGTGCTTGTAACTGATGTTGTACGGTATCATATTCCAGTGTTTGTGATATTGAATCATATTCCAGTGTTTGTGATATTCAATCATTTTATGTAAAATTATTAGATATAAAATTTTTAGAATGGGAATAAAAAATAATGAAAAGACTGCTACGAATGTGGTGCTTTTAAATTCTATCTCATTGAGGTTACTGATTTTCAGCGAACCTCATTGTATTCAAAAGAATATCTGAAATATTCCCCGTCTAGTAGCAGCGTTTAAGAATACTCGAGATTGGACGGATCGTAGGTAACTTTACATATGTGGAAGGATTGAAATGGACACGTAGCAAGCAAGATTACTCGACATTTCTGCTACAAGAGGTACTTGAAGTCAACGTAAAGAGTTTAATTGAATACCATACAGCGATACGGTCACTGACCAGATTAGGGTTACTGATCAATTATTGTATACATAGATGTGCCTTTGGACTGAATGAGTCTGATGTAACCTATGTATATTCCATGAAATTCGCATACATGGCGCTCTTTTTATTTTATGGTTGACAATGGCGCCCTCTTCCGTTCTCAAAATTGTATATTGATATAAATGAAAAGAAGGTGGTAAATATTACGGGCTTAAACTAACCACAGACAGCCTACTGTACTCTCTATGTCTATGAACTAACCAATTATAGATTCGAATATATTGAGGGACAATGACCCCTCCCCGATGTCACGTGCGTGGGGTGAATTCACGAGTTATATACAATCAATTTTAAGTTCTGAAATTAAATACCAGATGCAAATATTTTTCCAAAATGCATACCCTGATATAATCAAAAACTGTTCATTTTAAATAATTTGAATAAATTTCTACAAAACTGAAAGCCTTGCGACTAAATCGTCTACTTGTCATGTGTATTAAAAGGTACGATATTACTCATGTAAATGATTTGAAAATTAACACTGTGATTCAATGGCGTGAAACTATGCCTTCTTCGTTCAACTCAATCGTTTTATGGAATATAAAGAAATGAATGCAGATTATCCTTAAAATGTTCGAAAATGTAAGCACTTCATCGAAAGTAAATAAAGAGCTATGTTGGAAACGTATGCAAAATGGCGGAGAAGATACCATACATGGCGAAACTCATTATTTCAGGTCAAAGGTCATCGGCTAAGGGCTTCATTCGAACATTTCACCCTGCTCGTGTTTACATGTGATTCATTTCATCTGACGGCGCAATTTCAAGTTAACTCCAGGAGAAGAAAGGTGCAGTGAATTATTTCATTACTCGCCTATGGAATTTCTTGGCAATGCTTGTGTAACCAAAATGTCGTGAATACACGATTGTCACGGCAATGGTTACGCCATTTAATACATTTATTGGATCATGCCAACAGATTGTTGAAATCTGTAGATCTGGAATTGAAATAACACTGTCTGTTTTCATTGAAATGATTCAATTGTATTCGCTTTCCGAAGTAAAAAGGTCAAGGAACTCTTAGGGATGATATGCAAAATGTAATGCCTTTTCAATTCCTGTTTTGCCGTACCAATAAGGAACAATCAATTCAATTACGTAGCACAAACAGCCTGAATAAAGTTACGTTTTAATCGTAATCGAACGATTTATTACATTAGCGTGATTTTACTCTATAAACCTAATTCAAATTATCTTTTTTTACTATAGAGCAATTGTGAAAGTAAACTTGGTGTATGGTCGCCCATCAGTGCTATGCTCAATTTCCAAAGTATATGTATTATTTATGCAAATAGTTTTAATGTGCGATGTTTGACTATTTAAATCAAGGGATAGCGAGTCATTATCAATGAGGAATTTTCAATTGCCTTAAAATGTAACATACAATATGTGCTCTCTTTTCAATTATTCATGTTAACTGAATTAAATGCTAAATTTAAGATTTAGTCTCAAGGTCAGGTTATATGGTCAATTTGTATATTTAACGAACTTTCACAATTAAGGATGTAAAAATGGAACAACTGTTCCAAAACTGACAAAACTTGCCACATATAATGATACTACAAAGAAATGACAGCAGTGAAAGAAATTTGAATAGCACTTTCATATCGACGAATTACTGACGTGCATGCTACTTAACGACATTTTTAATTATGGTATATATTCACAAACGGTAACAATATTAAATTAAATAAAACTTGGTTAAGCTTTTGGTCATAACAACATTAGAAAGCTTATTGGAGCTTAATGTTGAATTGTTGGTGATTTGTGTGTTTAGCTTTTATCTCTGGGATGGCTGAACCAAATCTTAACAGTTTTGTTGGTGATGTCCATCGTAACCAGACATGCGCATATACTTAGAGAGACAAGAAAGTATTACTATATAGATCACTGCGCGCTCTACATTTACTGAAACACGGGAGCTTTCACTTTACATCTGGTTATCACTGTTTCACCGACTGGCAGCTGATCAAATCAGCTCAAGAACTAATCGGTTTCAATCAAGCTAGTCGGGTAACTCTTAATTTCAAGTAATTGATTTTGGCGCGACCCCTTGTACTTTGTACTATAAATTTTGCTGCCATGATATAGAAGTGTCTGCCCCTTTTTAGATCAAGCAAGATTCGAGTGCAGCTAATTAAATCTTATGTTTGGTGAGTAAGTCTGTCGGTTACAAAATCTTGTTTGGTGATAACGTGGAAATATCGAGGTGATGTCGGTCATTCTTCCATGTTCTGGAGCTCACCATGACCTGATCGGTGTATGGGTTTCCTTTCCTGCCAAAAGTAGTCATCGTCACTTGGGATTTCAAGTATACTGAATATTGTTTCCGAAAAAAGACGTTTCGCGCCCACTAACTGTTGAGCGTTCGAGAAATAAATACACTTCGGAGAGACGCATGATTTGATCATGGGCCATATAGTCATAGCTTTGATCAAGTAATCAGTGTACATGATGCAGGAAGTGCACGCACACATGCAATGAGAATCACTGCCTTGGTTACACGCAAGGAATATGAAATGGATAATTTAGTACGCTGCAAAATAACACCGTTTCGAAGGGACTGTAGAAAACTAACCGGCAATAATTCCATTTGATATGTTTTTACACAAAATAGTATTTATTTGTTGTTAATGCGGTTAGGACTTGTATTCCCCCATGAATTCTTTCTTCTGGACAGCGGTAGAATAAAGGAAATGCGTGCATTATCGGATTTGCGGACGAAAGTCCAACTTACTGCAAATCTGCGTTCTGTATTCATGGACGCAGCTGACGAAATAACATCAAACACAGTCCTTTTACGCTGAGCGAAAAGTGGGAAGACGAAATAACCATTGACAAAGGAGGATTAACTTTTCTTCTTAAGATGAATCAATCAAGTAAACAGTGTACTTCTCATTCCACTTTATGAGCTGACTGCGAGTTTCTATGAATGCAAACGAAATTGGATCGCGCGCGATTGTATTTGCTTCAAATTTGAAATTAACAAATAGTGTCGCCTAAGCCTTCTCAAAATGGACCTTATACTGCGGTAATTTTTGGAACGAAAGGAATAATTTACTAATTAGTGTGAAATTTTGCAAATTGTATGACTGATATATTCAAACCATGCTCAAACAGACACATCATGCACACATCATATCCAGGCATAGGTAGGCGCATGAGTAGAAAAATAGGCACACGCATACTATTCGGACTGTTTGGAGCAAAGAAAGGCGTTCATCAAAAAGTGATTTCTCGATTGCTCAGCTGGGCATTTTTACATGCGTGCATGCGGAGAAAGGGCGGGTGAACACCCCAAAGTTCAATTTGGAAAACGCGCGTCACGGGGACAAGGTTGTTGAGGGCATATTTCAAAACTTCTTTGTTGGATAGAGAGCAGTGGGGAGTTATTGGTGGGCACAGGGGAAGAAGTGAGGTTTCCTTATGGGCGTTGGATGAGGGGAAAGCCTCTTAATAGGAAGTGGAGATCATTTAGATATTAGTGGCAGGGTATTTGCGAACAACTTTCATGGTCCCATTTCAATTGTTATTTTTGTGCAAAATGCCTTCGAACAGAAAATCCAAAGGCATACGTATGACGAGTACGTACGTGCTTGCAGGCGTGCGTGTGTACATACGTCGCATAGATAGATAGATAGATAGATGGATAGACATATATAGATAGATAGATAGATAGATAGATAGATAGATAGATAGATAGATAGATTACATACATACATACATACATACATACATACATACATACATACATACATACACACACACACACATACATACATACATACATACATACATACATACATACATACATACATACATACATACATACATACATACATACATACATACGATTTCAATCAAAGTCGCTCTCTTGTTGATGAACACTCTCTTACGGTGTCGCATTTAAATCGATCGTTGTAGGACAGCAAACGAAGATTATATATCTAGCCACACCGTTGCATTATGAAAATCACAGCATTGAGCGGTGAGTTACGAGTCAGTCAGTCTGTCGAATTGTTTTAACGTCTTTAAGGGATGCACACTCGCACGAAATACATCAAAATATTGCGTTTTGCTGAACCCGAAAGGAAATGGCGTCCCTAGGCATATCCGTATATCCATTATCACATCTCAATAATCTTGACACGTCTTTAGTGGAAAATGGGAACAGGCAATTAGGAGTTGATTTCCTCACAGATTTGTCTGTCTTTAAACCTGTGCAATGGGTATGACTGTCTCGCTTTGATTGTCTTGCCTATAACTGTCACCCCTTGATGTATGCAATTCTCGTACCATGTACTAACCAAGCCTTTCTTGCTTTCTTTCACGGACTGACCACAGACACAATGCAAGATATTTCTCCAGCGGTGACAAAAGATAGATGTACGATCAAGTAGTCTGAGCTAATTTTCCTAAAAACCGTGAAATATGTCAAGCAAACCTAAACTTCGTTTTCGCATGGCGAAGGGAAAAGGATGATTGCATCTACTCTTTCTTATGTTCTTTTGTCAAGTCATACTTTTTCGTCAATGAGATATTTGATTTTCAAAAATAGCCCAATTTGTCTTATTCTATGGTTGTTTTATTATTATTACTATGATTAATAGTGGTAGTAGTAGTAGTAGTTGTTGTTGTTATGGTAGTAGTAATAGTGATATCATCATTGCTGTTACTGTTTGTGCAGACGAAGTTTATTGAGAAAAAGTATTAAACAGAAATGAAATATTTCTGTAAACGAAATTACAGTGTCAAATGGAAAAAACAACAAAATTTAATAAATCTAATATTACTGTTTATGTCTCCCATTCTTTTTCAATTTATGTCATTGGTCAACACAAAAACATGATTTTCCATTTTCATGATTTCTCAGGGCGATTGCCATCGATCGTAATATTCTCGAAAGAATTCAATCTCATGCGTAAACTTTATTTTTTAAGATTGCATCTTGAGGTATATTATTATCATCCAAACGATCGCACTGATCGGAACCTACGAATGTGCTGCTGCATACCAAACACTATCGAATTACTCGTGATTTTTGAACTTATCTAACATCTTCATCTTCAATCCCCTTGATTTTTATGTCCAATAAAACCTCTAAGGTTTGATCTTACCATACGTCTGTAATATCGTAATTTGCCTTTTATACGGTCCACTACACTCTGTTATAGCCAAAAATGTTTCTCCGTGAGCGGAAGATACAATGATCAGTAAAAATTGTCGGCAGCTCTTCTATCTTTACGACAGTAGTAGATAATAATAGTGTTTTCTAATTCTTGATATCGGGCTCTCTGTCTGTCTGTCTGTCTGTCTGTCTGTCTGTCTGTCTGTCTGTCTGTCTATCTCTATCTCTCTCAGTGAGCAGTGCACCACGTGCACTAAATCAATAATTTTTCTTTGTTGTTACATGATCAGAAAAAAATAGTAAAGAAGATTTTTAAAGAAATGGGAAAGAAATTATCGACGAACAGTAGGGATACAGAAGCGTAAAGCACTGTGTTTGAGTATACGTAGGAGATAATTCAATAAATTCTCGATCGGATCCTCACAACATACGGCAGTCACCTGGCAAAGACATCAACAGAGTCAAAACCGCTTGGCTCAATCCCCATCCTTTAAAAAAACTTGAGTGTTTCAATAACCGAGCCGAGTTGGTTGAATACTTCTGACAACGAATTGTTCACACGCCGTAGAGTTCAGGAGTTGTCGCACAGGTCGCTATCATACATATGAATCGCACACAAACTTTATCAAAATACGAGAAATTCATCCAGCAAATCATCGCAACACATGTTAGCATTATCATTGTAAACTCCTGGCTGACTGCGCAATCAGACCTGCAGGAAGGACAAGGTGCATACACATCTCACGATACATTAGATGCGAAAAAACGTTGTACATTCGCAAAAACTGAGATGATATTTTTGTCGAGTACTTTGACTGTTTTACGTTAAATTAGTTTGCAAGCAAAAGCGTAGCAAGTTTGTATCGTCTATCTGTTGCTATTATGAATATTCTGAGCACGACAGTGCGGAATCAATCTCTCGTAAAAGTGCAGCGTTGGACGACAGACGTGATGAATCAGAGAATTTGAGTCTATTGGAGCAATGTGAAGCTATATAAGGCTTTCTTCTCATCGTCAAGATCACGCTGCATGTGTCAAAACCACGAGAAGTTACGATGTCATTTGGATCGAAGCTATGAATAGACCAATTCGGTAGTGCAAGAGCACGCATGAATAAAGATAGATACGGTCAGGTTAGTTTGGACGACGGAAGCATCGTTAATGCTGGTATGCGTATACATGTATTTCATGTCCCTCTCCTTCTCTCTCTATACCTAAGTCCATACAGGTAAGTAGTAAGTAGGTAGGTAGGTAGATAGGCAGGCAGATAGATAGGTATATAGATATAGGTAGATATTTTGAACAGTTTTCGGAAAGGTTGTTTTAGGATTTAGGATTTACTTCTCAATTGTTGGGAGCCACGATGAAATCAGATCTATTTCTGTAGATCTCTGGGGCTACGAAGTCACTCTCCTACGCTCGTAAAATTCTAATTCCTCATCGATGTCACTGTGCAATGTGGTCGGTATGCCAGAACACGTTGATTCCGTCTGTGTTTCAATGCCGGCGTAGCATTCTAATGGCATAAGGACCAAAAGTTTTTCTTCGGCAAGGCATCAAATATAATTTACAGTAGGGTCGCGATAGACTCCATTTATCTTTGTATAAATCTCTGAGGAAATTTCCAAAATAGCGCGACTGGGAATACATATCCGTTTCCCCTAGCAACAAGTATTTTGGATGAGATGAAACATCATCAGTTCATAAAAATCCATTACATTACATGCACATTTTTCAACAAGGGATGTTTCTCTCCGACATCTTGGGCTTGGAAGATAATCTATCTAAAAGTGCGATTTTTCATGTCGCACCTTCATTCAAAACGAGCTGAACATTTTGCAATGTTTTGTCGTCGACATTTTCAAGTGCATTCTAGTCCAGGTTAAAATCCAGTCGTCAGAGTGGCATTCAACATTGGTATTTGTCGTGTTGATAATCATTGAAATAATGTCTGGTATTTGGATACGATTTGGAAAGAAGAAAACGAAACTGTACTTTACAAAACTGATCAGACGTAATGGAAAGTGGTTCAACAGTTACAGGTAATAAAGCCTTAAAAATTGCACACCTTACTGTTATAACAATGGCAGTAAAACGAGAAGAGTTTGAGTTACAGGGTATTCAACATCAGCTCTGCAAATAAAAACGCCAAAGTCGTTTATTTGAACTTCTTTTTGCGAGCCGTTATAAAATGTGGAACAAGCTAGTGTGCTATCGGGCACGCTCAATCTCCTGGATTACGACTTTTTGCAATGGTCATGATCGGAATTTGAATGAGTTGAACTTAAGATTCTTCCCTGAGAACCTCAATATTTCGGAGGTTTGAAAAAGTGGTCATAGGTGGCAAAGTTCCGGACGGCAAATCGTCAGTTCAGTCAACCTTGGGAAAAGAACCGATGATTTAGACGAACCATTAGCAAATCAAGGCGGATTTAATTAAGATCATATGATGATCCTTAATCACGAATTTAATGACGTGGCTCCTATAGATACACCAAACAAACTAAATCATTCTGAAAATAATGATTTACAAAGCAACAGATAAGAACATGATACAAAATAACTGTGACATTTGTTCTATCAGGCTGATTTACTAAATTCTAAACCAGCATTGAGCGGAATTCTTCAACCGAACACACTACAGGGTAGTCGCACTTTTGTGCCACTCGGCATAACCTAGAGCCAAACAATTATTTCCCATTCTGTACAGCCAAAGTAAATTTTCCCCAGCATTGCCCTGATTGGACCAGGTTGGGTAAACATTATTCTTCTTTAGCTTAGGTATTGTGTCAACCGTTGCTTTCAGCTAAACTGTGATAAGGATGTTTCGTTTTAATGATTATTGACTCGCGCTGTTGACACTGAAAATCACTGATGTTTGTAGTTTTTTCTCGGGAAAACGAGCTTGCTTGGGCTTGCTTCCCTTATTGCAGCGACTGCCCTATGGTACACGAATTGGTTTTCGTTCATCGTTACATATTTGCGTGGCGTTAGTCCCGCGCTTTTCTTTTTTAATTTTATCAAATACTTTTAACCTGTGCATTTACAATATCCCAGCAAGAGCCCGCGCTTTTCTTTTTTAATTTTTTCGAATACTTTTAACCTGTGCATTTATAATATCCCAGCAAGAGAAACGTTTGACATGTTCCCCGATGTCCACTCATATATGTCTGTAGTATTTTATGAAGGCCATTACGTTAGTGGATCAGGTTCGTCAGGTATTTGGCAGACAGTTCTGTCACAAGGTCGTAGTTTCAAAATGACAATGATTATGACTGATGAACGTCAAATTATATTACGCTTGGTCCACGATTGAACATTAGATATCGCCGCGGTTCAACTTACATTTGCTTCTTCGCTCCCAGCTGACGGCTTCTCACTTCATCGGCTATCTCTTCCATCTATTCCGTCGCCATGGCATCTGCATGTTCAAGCGTCAGATAACCTTACATGTCTCTTGTCTGTCACTTGTCATGTCAGTGTGTAATGGAGAACTAAGATTACATATTTTATCATCTTCTCTTTCAAATACCTGTTTATCAATGTACGGGATCGGCATGCATTATATACTATCGACTAAAGTCTATATTCGATCTGAATAGAGTGCAACCGTGATGCTTGAATGGCTTAGATAGCTTTGTATGAGGTTTGTTAGGGCAGAATTTGCACCATGATGCAAATATGTGCTGTATTATATGCCTTCATCTTGACTAATGGTCAGGTGGGTCGGCGACTTTGTCGGTTCGCGCACCCTGCTAACCGTTGCTAAGGTTACCGGTCTAAGGAAATCAATGGCCGGAACTCCTTCAAGGAGAAAATACGGTTTTCAGTACGATTCACATTTCACGTATTTTGTGACAACCAGAACATGCATCGTCCGACAACAAATCCTGCTAACAGCATTGACTTTCAAGAGAGCTTTCATAACATCGAGTCGTCAAATAAAACCGTTACACAATTTTCGGATATTGCTCTAAAAAGTGTGTTAAGTTCCTAGTTTGTTTTCGGTCATCGTTGATTTCGTTTGCTACAGTGTCAGCTATGGCGGTAAATCAACACGCGCAAGGCAACTGAACTGTCAACTTGAATTTATGTATACAGAACATTCTGTAAAGCGACACAAATCTAACGTAGTCTTTTCATTGTACATCAAAACATTCGAACTCTAAACAGAAATATGCCGGTAACGAAAAACATCAAAATTTACCCGATGATAATGTGAATCTTCGTGACAGGAATGATTAATTTTCTGACATACAGCTACCTCCTACATCCCAATATACCTTGTATAGCCCGTTGCCCATTGTTACCCTGGTCGAAGAAACCTAGTACCTGTGTCCGGAGCTACTAATCCAGAGAAAACGTTCTTCCCCGGTTTGTTTGATTGGAATATCGCACCAAACTTTGTCGTTCGCACATCTTGCTCCGCGGATTTAGTAATGTTGACTTTCTGTTGAGCTGTTGTAAAATCACCTTTATTGGCGACGTCGTTTTGGCGAATTGGTCGTAAAGCCAAGACTTGTCGTGTTGCTTGTTGATTTTAAGTCATCGCTGCATTCGACTGCCTCTGTGTCAGTCGTGACGTAAATGATAAAAAGTCTTGCGATTCAAGATCCAATAAATAAATCTGTCCCGATTATATTGATAAATGTGAGCGAACTTCAGTCCGTACATTCATATTTTTCTCTTTAAACATCCAGCTGGGTTGGCCCTCTACAGGCATGTAATTAAATGATTATGTATGAATACAAGGGATTTGAGGCTCTCCCACATGGGCAAAATTTAATGACACCCTGCTCTAAGACCTCTAAACCCATTATATTACACACGTACCAATCTGCTGGTTCAAATATATATATATATATATATATATATATATATATATATATATATATATATATATATATATATATATATATATATATATATATACATTCGTTTGTAGGATATTACACACGTACCAATCTGCTGGTTCAAATAGTTTATTATATCTGCACAACGTTTCGTCCTAAAAGTAGGACTTCCACCGGTGCCACAGAACAAAAAGTTTCAACACGGAGTGAGTTACAGTGGTATTTTTCGTACAAAAGTTACATGTCAGAGTAAATACTAAGTGACAGTATGGTGGAAATACAGGAGTTTATTCTTACCTATTTGAATGGCTCAGATGTTGAATGGCAATTGAGAGAATGTTTGAATGTGTATTTAAATACACAATGTGCTTTATAACAGTACAGCTCAGTTTTATGCCGCATTTAACAAACATCGCTATCCTATTATCACTGTTTATACATGTATCTCCGTCGTGCATGGTCCCTAAAAGACTCTCTGTGTGTAACTATGCTCTGGACTTTAAATTCGTTTCATTGTTATAAAATACTTTACTTTGACTTCTGCCTGCATATCTGTCTGACAGTGTGTGTCGGTCTATCTGCCAAATTTTTCCAGCGGTTTACCATTCTTTTTTATAGTACACTATTTTGCGTCTTTTTTCAGTTTCCTAAAGGAAAAGTGAACTGAATGTTACACCCCAGTATACAAGTGATTCTTGGCAAACAAATCTCTCTTGTCAAAAAATACCAAGCTTTTGTACAAAGTCAGCCACATTGAATCGATTATTATTATTTTCTACAGATGCCTCGGTGAGCTACATAGAAGATACCTTTCGTTAGACACCCATTTAGAATAAAAAGACATTCTGCGAGATGTTACGCACCTTCGAGTCGTTTGCCCTTCTTCTTTCACCAGAATTACGTTTCAAAATGTTGGTTAGCTTGTTTCTCTAGTACCAGAATCGACCCCGATTTTCGTTTGTGATTTTGAAAGAGAATAATTTATTATGGTTTAAAGTTTTCTCGAGAAAAGTTTGTGTCTTTGTTTTTCGAGGCGCGAACTGGACTCGACCATAAACATGGATTTGCAGTAAGGCATCACACATTGCTCTTCTCGTCTAAATGTGTCTTACAAATGTACAAGGCTTTCGAATAAACAATGTCAACAAGATTTTGATGTATGGTCGTATTGTCTTTCTCCCTACTTTACCAGTACCTTGGTTGCCTATGAATTTGACAAAAGCGAATTCAGCTGAGTACTGCCCGTAGCGCATGCTCATTTCCATAATCACTTTCGGAGGAGCTACTGTTTCTTGTCGCGTCGACAGTTTACAACAGCGACGATATATATGCCAAGCCATTATCGCGACCGACGGGAATTACAGTAACTGTTTACGATAATCCCATTCTTTACAAGAACTGGTAACCTACGTATGTAAATCCTGCGATTAGATTTAATATGGCTCACATACACGACACAGCACGACAACTGTGGCTGTTGTTAGAATATATTGCAAGTGATATATATATATATATATATATATATATATATAATATATATATATATATATATATATATATATATATAATTTATGTTTATGTGCGTGTGTCTGTCTGTCTGTTTGTGTGAGCTTAAAGTATACTTAAGTACAGAGGATGACTGTAACTCATTTTTTTCGTGCACTCAAGCGATCTTAAAAATTGCTTTTCGATGAATTATTATTCTATAGTTAGTTTGTCTATCCATCTATCTATCTGTCTGTGCTTTTCTCTCTGTCTGTCTGTCTGTCTGTATATACATATTTACAATGAATGATAATACACGCTGGTGAGACGATGACAATGACTTGCCATCCGCGTCTCAAAGAAAACGTGCTTTCCATCATAGAAAACCAGTTAACCTTACACATGGTGACAGTCAAACCGATGCTTGCCAAGTCATCAGAAGAAGTAAGCAGACCGGCAAAATTGCGACAGTGGACATGTAGTTATATGTATGAAATAAATTTAACAATTGATGTTAATTTATATATGCACATACAGATGAATTTCATTGTAGACAGAAACTGCAAAAAATCCCTTGGGACTTTGAAATCTCTGTGATCATGATGAAGTATTCGGAAATGTAATATTACGTGCTTATACGTGATGGAAATAAAAATGTGTGATGGTTAATTTGATTTGTTAATCTTTATCCTGCGCCTGGTTCCTAGTATCGTTATTCAAGTGACATTTTGGCAAACTTTTAATGAGAAAACACGAGGGGTTACACTAGGCGCTGTTACTTTGTCATGGAAGTCAAACGGCATTTACGAAAGCAGACGTTTAAGCGACTTGATTAGTGTAGATGATGTCGTTCCTCCAATCAGCTGTGAGTTTGAAAGTAGTCGATCTTGTCTAGCCTTATCGCAGTGTTAATGACAAAATCTTGCAAATTAGCACGGATAATGTGCGAATGTACAGTGCACAAATGCAACTTTAAGATACCAACACACTGAGCACGAAGAATTAGATTTATTTTGATACGCGTAGGCAAATTGTAAATCCAGAATGGGTATGCAAATCAAGAATTTTGTCAACTTGAACCTGCACAGTGCCTTTATTTAAGTTTGTTACTCTCGCTTCCTCTTCGGAAACAGTTGTCAGCGTCGAAATCAGGGCAATGCATTACCAGGTTTCTAAAAAAGACACTAAATGGCGTATTTACAGCTCCAGTTGACGGTCAGCATAATCACTATTTGATGACAATGTATCGAGGTATATGGAGGTCATGTTCATGGGTAATTAGTGGCACTATTGTTTAAGAGTCCGGAGATATTTTTAAGGCTGAGGTAATTATACTGGATTACGAACTCAATGATCAATTACATACAGTATTGTCTGGCCGCGTTTCATTAGATGTACAGAAGGCGCTCTCTAGGTTAAATTGAGTTTTCATATGCATCCAGGTTACACGAGCGTGCATGCATGCATGCATGCATGTACGTATGTATGTATGCATGTATGTATGTATTTATGTATGTATGTTTGTATGTATGTATGAATGTATGTATGATGTACCTATCTATCTATCTATCTGTCTATCTATCTGTCTATCTATCTATCTATCTATCTATCTATCTATCGAAAAAATGCACATAAGAAGAGATATCTAACATACATATATGTCATTCATTTAATCATCACTTGTGCTATCGTGTTACCTATGTCTACCAAATTTTCCTCCTTCAGTCATTGTGTGTTTGACTACCCATGGTCGGATACTTTTTCCCGCTTTATGGAGTAATCGGTTGTCTGTTACACCCATGTGCTTCTTTCTCCCGCGGTCTCCAGCCTTAACAGAATGAAATCGCTTGTCCAAGTGTCATATACGGTATAACCTCCGAATTACGTAGAGTCAGTGCTGGTCTAAACGGTCTTCTGAATATGGCAGATAGCTGTATTTTGAAAGAACTACCAGAATTCTTTAAATAATCACTCTTTAGGGAAGGGTAGTTGGAACTGCGCTCAAACGCCTTATACTGCATCCAAGGTACTTTGGCGATTGATAAAAGTTAAAGCATGTTTATCAAATGTACATCGTAAATTTAACTGTTGCATCCATGATTACAGAATGCATCTGGATACCGTGCATGAGATACATAGTTTGTAAACAAGAAAGTCGCACGGGCGTAGTTACCGACGTCCCCTTCTCTTTACCTTACTCTCCAATTTGCTTTAAATTTCATCCGTACGTGGTGAAACAGCTCGTCAGCTCTGTTGTTGACTCAAGGGGCGGTAGCATGCCAACAGTGGCAGGAAGATTTTGTCCAGGCTGATACAAAAATAATGTCACGAACAATGCGTTATCATACATTGTGCAAACCCATTACAACTCTGATAGGGTCTTCTCTAACCAGATGTCTTGCCTCCTGGGATAATCTCAACACAAGAAAAATATCTGCCATTCTGATTGATGTTACTATATTTACCTCAGCATAGACCGGACTAAACCCATCGGCAGTTTTCTCATGGTAGCAAAAGTACAATAGAGCAAAATTAGAAGACGAGAGAAAATTTTGAAGTCGACGTCAGGACCGAAGTCTGGAATCTTTCAAGGTATTCGCTTCCCTTGTATTAGAACATTGACGTAGGACGTACGACTTTAAACTATGCACCTGGTGCGAAACTTGAAAATATTCTCTTTCATAATAAGAATAAATTCGGGAGTTAGAGTGCAAATAGTGGAACAGTGGAGAAGCAAATCATCTCGAATATACTTAACACTATTAGTCACAGTGACAAATAGTGGAAAAGGTTTTCGTTTGCCATAAAAACTTTGGCTTCTCTACACAAGCCGTATACACTTAAAAACACCTAAAGATTTGAGATTAACAGAACGGCCTCGGCCCCAAATGCATTCTGGTTTAACATCTCAAATTCGTTGCCAGCTGCCAAATGGCTAAAAACTCCGTTTTACTTTTCTGACTATAAGCGGAGAGAGAATGAGACAGACAGACAGACAGACAGACAGACAGACAGAGACAGACAGACAGACGACATGAAGAACAAGAGAAGAGATTGACAGAAAGACAGACAGACACAGTTGCTGACAGTATGAAACCTTCCGCCTCGACATCGCTAGCAGAGGAACACTGACAGCGTGACTGCACGCGATTTTGCTGTAAGAATTAACATTGACGAGAATATTCGGGAAGCAACGTTAGACTGCAAATCGAATAAA
>LD348934.1:0-10734 GCA_001465055.1 Ptychodera flava | reverse complement strand
AACAAAACCGTCTCTTATTGATATGAAATATGTGCTGGGTTGTTAATTTTGAGCTAATATGTTTGGCTAATGTTTGGGTGGTTTTGTTTTGTGTATCCACTTTAGTTTCTTGTTCTTCTCCCTGAAGCGTGATGAAAGGTCCAGCACAGCTATATGTGTACAGTCAACATTGTGATTACTTAAGACTGAATTCAAGTCCGGGCTAGACTTCATTTGTCATCAATAACAATGATTGCGGTAGTTACACAAACATACACAGAATATTTACTATTCAGAATTTTGTTATTCTAGTATGTTGTCGGGAGAAGAACAAGAAACTGCAGTCGATACACAGAACAAAACATACTTGATTGGCCAACAGGTACACTTTATATCCCTTTTATACAAATATGTTAATTGTGTCTAGTTTCCTGACAGTTGAGATAAGTCACCCTGTTCCCAAACTTTTCTTGTGTAATCGCAAAAGGTGCAATAGCTGTATGTTTACCGTCATTTATAGTTTCGTACCTGCAGTCTACCATGATAAGTGAAATGACGATTTTGGGTGAATTCCAATATCCTATTTGTAGTCTACATCTGAACTTTGAAACAGTTTGTGAATGCAGCCAAACATATAGCCTAACTTTGTGTCAAAATTCTGTGATTTTAAAGTCGGCAAAAATGAGAAAAAGTTATGAAGAGAAAGAGCCGCGCAGGATAAAGTGACTGTATTTGTTTATAGAGTAATGAGGCTTACGTTATACTCGAACATCACAGAATCTCCGAAAGCTGTCGTGTGAGGGCAGTGTCGAGGCCGGTGCTGTAATATAATGTAGAGAAAGAGAACTATAAGCACATGGAGTGTTCAAAATGTTGGTGAAAAAACAGGATTGAAAGCACATTAGTTGATATGTTTAGACTCTAGTTTAACGCATCATACAGATATTAAGAGAAAAATTTGTTTCAGTGTTTCAAACAGTTCCCAGTTTGAAAGACGGACTTTCTCGACGTAAAGGTCTGAGTCATCAAAAGCGACATACTGATACCCTCGCTGTCTAGATAGGAGTAAAACAAAACACATATCCGGCTAAGATGAACTGAATTCCAAGAATGAATAATTTAAACGTCATAACGTCGTGTGCGTGAAGCTTTATCACGGGTTATAGAGCTTCGCGGCGTTAATCCTGGAACAGCTTCAGGACTCTATTCAGGGTCGATTACTTTCCTAGGAATACCGTCATTCGGTCGAATTCTCATGGGATTGTCGGTGGCATTACGCGTCTACTTCCCCTGGGTATAAAAATAACGAACTAAAAGAGAAAAAATGTTTAGTTTAATTTCCATGGTAACGGATGAATAACCTCGCAGAAAGTACTCTTTGCCTGAATCGTCTTGGGGATTGAGTTCATATGGCCTCTCACCGTCTTAAGCTCCAATTTCTTCTGGTCTTTAGGCGAGACATAATTAAACGGAAGAAGTGGGTACAGCTGAAGAGGCATCAACCGTTTTAAACGCATTAATAATAGTTGTAAAGGACATGGAAGCCTACAGTTATCTGTATTCTTCCTATGACGTTCAAGTGTTCAGCATTTTTCAGAAACACTTTTCTCTGATCGAAGTTAACTGCTTGTTGCTTTCTTTGTGCCTGACTAGTCATATGTGTACCTTGAGATCGCAACATGAACATCGCCTCTTAGTTTCGAAACAAGACAAAGAAGCTAACTGCCTGTTGCTTTCGTTGATGCCTGACCAGCCATATATGTGTACCTCGAGATCACAACATCAAGATCGCCTTTTAATGTTGAAACGAGAAACGAGAGAGAGAGGGGTGAGAGAGGGAGAAAGATATAGACAAAGACAGAAAAAGATAGACAGAGAGATACAGAAGGATATATCCCATTGTCACAGAGGGAAATAAATGACATTGTAATCACAAGGTTTCTCGAGTTTTTTTATTGACTAATGCAAATCATCAGTCTATATTACATGCGACTTTGTCATAACTATCTGAATCAACGGCGCGTGTTCCTGTAGAGTCAGTATTAGCATTCTGTATGGTGAGTCAGGCTTCCCTGGAACCCGATTAGCACTTTCGAATGGTTGGCGGCAGCTATACTGAATAGTCTCAACGTGGCTTAGACTTTAATGAATCCTAAAGATAATAAGCACCTCGAAAGTAAAATACTCATTATTTTTGCTGAAAATTTCCTGAGTGAGATTTTCAACCTTTCTCTAACCAAATCAAGAATAAAATTCAAGGGCCATCGTGCAAACTTTGTCATAAGAGCATCAAATTAACTAACGTTTGGGTATTTGACATTGAAAATTTGGAAAAAGAATATTTTCGATTTTCGGAAATCTAAGGAGGTGAAAATCGTTCTTACTTCGAGAGTTTTAAAATTGGTTCACACAAGTGGTAGTCTGCAAAGTGCTGTAAAAAATGAGAGTTCGAATATCTGTCTCAGAGGCGCATTCTGCCTCAGCGGAGATTAAATCGGACTCAGAGCAATGACAGGCGAATCGATGATACACGGCAAGTGCTGCGTTGTCATGAATTATTCACAGGATATTCAGAAAGTAAGCCGAAGGAATGTATTGTTTTCCTTGAAAGGGGAATTTGTAATTTTTAACATGGCCGCAGTCGTTTCAAGCGGTAAACAGCTGATAAAGAGAAAGACATTGTCAACTAATTGTTGAACTATACGTCTGTTAGACTCTACAAAGACTGTTTTAGGCCTTCGAACGAATAAAATTGCAATGGCAAACCTCATTTCCGAATAACATTGTTCAGAGACGAATCATGAGAGCGTGATCCTTTTACATGGAGGTCAGAGTTTATCGACCTAATTACAGACAACCTTAGCAAACAGGAAAAACACAAATGACTCAGGTATAAGGCTTAGCATTTACATTCTACTGAAGTCTTGGAATTACCTCTGACGGGCACTCACAATGATTTTGAAGACATGCTCACTGCATCAATAGCACCCGCCTTGAAAAAGGCCTTTCAAAATTAAGCAATAATTGAATGTCAACCCCATACAATGCTTTTCATACACCGTATCATCATCTATGCATTCATTGCAGAGAAATTAATCGAAGTCTGTGTACCTTCCGCAACGATATCGTCATCAAAAAGCTGCAAAAGAGACACTTTTGGTCAAAGTTCTCAAGTTTGCTTGTTTCACTAATGTCAATAAAGTGCTGGCGTATGCATATATGCTGAACGATAGCAATATTTCTCGATTGAGTTTATTGTAAAAGTGTATTTTCGCGTTCCCTCTAATAATATACATTCTACGTTCACATTTGAATCGATGCAAATGTGTTGTTAGAACCATATAGTTCTCTGTTTTACCTCCATGTAAGAACTGAAAACATGACGCTCCCTTATAATGGTGAAAAAAACGAAAAGATTCTTTGGCAAAGTATGACTGTCATCAAGACGGCCATTGTTTGTGTGTATGCTAAGTCAGTCACAACTTCTCCGATTAAAGAAAGGGTAACTTAAGCAGTTGATCATTTGGTAGTTGTCGTATTGCATAGCTATGTAATGTGAAGTGCAAGGTGTGTTGATGTTTTAACGTGGCTAGTCTACAGGTTAGACAATCAAAGCACACCGAGAAACGCTATCTGCGTAAGGCATAAGCTTATTACATATATACATATTATATACATACATACATACACACTGCCTCAATGTAACATGTAGACCCACTTCACACTATCACCGGCAGCCGTGTAATCTCTCAGCTGGTGTCTTGAAAGACAGTGGAAAACACACAAGAGGTGTTTCAACGGATACCAGTGCTTAATAGTCGAAGGAATTCCCCGGCGGGCGTCGTACATCCGTGTAATTACTATTAACACAGAGTGTGGAGGGACTCTGCTATTAAGAAGCCGGCATCTCAAAGGTGAACGCTAAGACACGGATATTCCTATCAGTGCTGATAAGCGAAAGGCTCAGTGCGCTTGCAACTTTTGCCGCTCGCTCAAGCATATCGACGGTGACGTGTCTACGATCGGGAAATACCTATAATCGCATACGTTAACCTGATTTCTAGAAGTGTATTCTCTATAAGTCGCTTGTATTGAGATTGAATTGTGTGAAAGATAACAAGAGTAGCAAAGCTGTTTCTCTGGGGATACCAGAGAAGAGAAACATCAAACGTAGGTGTCGTTACGATGAAAAATTCCGCACTAGATCTAGAGCCATATGCAAATTTAGGCAAATTAGAACGAATGAATGTTGTCGATACGCCATATTGTATATAGCTAATGTCCACGTTTCTTGAGCGGAATAACACTCATTGTTTAAACTCTAGTTACCCACATATGTCTATGGTATGAATGAAATGACAAATGAAATTAATCGATACATACACACACACACACACATACATACATACATACATACATACATACATACATACATACATACATACATACATATATACATACATACATACATACATACATACATACATACATACATACATACATACATACATACATACATACATACATACATACATACATACATACATACATACGTACGTTTGTACGTACGTATACATATATACATACCTACATACATGCATATGTTTTTGGATTATTTGGCTTCATCTTGGATCTTTTTTTCTTCGGTCTTATTTTTAATTTAGATGATCGCTACAATGTGATAGCATTCCTTCTACAGAAATTGCAAATTTCATGATACGCCTCGGATAGCATTTATAGATACAGGAAAGTTAGCTACCCTGTTCGACTTCTGGCAGTCTCTTCTCTTGTTTCACGAATGAAGACAGTACCGTGTTTTACGTAATTTTTACGTAACGTTTACGTAGAATCTTCGATATTACGTCATACAGAATATTATCCCACCCTTATCTTTGCACAAAGTCATTCTCCTTAAACGAGATTGTACACAGGCAAAGTGGCATTTCCAAGTTAAATGTACGCGAGGCCTTTGATGGTAAAGATAGTACTCACAGAGCATTTTTCCAGTAATACTACAGTGTAAGAGCACAGACAAATATAGACAGACTGGAAACGCGGCATGCCTTTTGTTCCATTGTCGTCTCGGTAGACTATTGGCTTTTCATATTAAAATGAGCTTCAAAGGTGTTAAACTTTTTGGAGGCTTTGTTTGTGGTTGATAATTGCACGAGATTATGCGAAAAATACGACGAGATGGCATCGTACTGCCAGTCGCGTAGAAACCATAGTTACTTTGTGAGCTCCCAGGCCAGAAACACTGCTTCACGCCAATCAAAACATAACACGCCAGCAGTTTCATAAGCATGTCCTTCCTTGATGCACGTGTAAAAGAAGGTATGACTGACCGTAAACCATTGAGTAAAACCAGACAGTTTTGATAAAAGACTTTCAAATTTGGTTCAAACACACTCATTATATATTCATAGAAATATGAGAGGAATTTTTAAAACGGTAAAACTCACTTTCCTGATGCTCAAAACACTCCCCTTTTCGCCAGCACGTCAATTTCGCTCAGCACCACACGACAACAACAACACAAACTTTGCCGAACATACTTTCGCTTAACAATTGGCGAAAATCCGAAAATTACCGAAGGATGCATGGTCGGCACTCTTCGGAAAAGAGAGGCGAGAGCAGCCTGAGGCGAGGCGAACATGGATGGGTTACGTAACCGCTTCACGTCTTAAGCAATACCCGTTGCGAGTCTGTCTATGTTTGTCTGTGGTAAGAGCAATCGATGTTTGAATTACAGACAACTAACGGTTTCTCTAACCCTGACTAACCGTGTCGTATCTTTTCTAACTTCATGGTCCAACTAAGTCATTTACTTTACTAATTTCATTTTTTTCCACGCAGCGTTGTAACTTCGGTAATCTTTCTATCGATAAAATCCCCCGTTCTACTTGTACCAAATCGCGACACAATTTTCACTTTTCACATTCCATGATGTTTGTCCGTGATGCCAGTGAGGGTTCAATATGACAGTAATTATGGCACTCAAAACGGGCATTTGCGACAGAGTCAAATGGCCACGCATTGCCAGCGATCCTATAGGGTAAGGCATTCAATCTTGCTTTAAGTTTTACAACATGCAGGCATTCTTTGAAGAAAGTCTTATTAATGGCAGCAAGGAATAGCCGTCGGCGGAGTAGGGCCATTTGAAAACATGATATTTCTTTATTAAACCAAGAGTTTTATTTTGGAGATCCATTGCCGTAAAATTAGTGGGAGTGTCCACTTACCGTCCTTCCACTCGTTTTTCTTTGCCCTTCGATTCTCATGGGACATGTTGAACGTTTTACTTTCGACGAATCAACCTTTGATTTATCGATAAGCCAGTCGCCTTGTTGCGTGTCATGCATCGTCTAGGCTAAGGAATAATAAACTATTAATGTCCTAAAGTCGAGCTCTACCTCACACGCCAACATCTCCATACAAGTGATCTCAAAATAAGCAAACAGACACAAACAAACAAAGAAAGAAAAAAAATAGATAACTGATGAAAATACATAGGGAGAATGAATGAATTAATATATAAACATTTAAAAAAATCATGAATATGTGAATTATTTAATTAATTAATCATAATGCTAATACACACAACGATACAATACAAAATAGGGTTTGAGGCTTAGTCTATAATAATCTGTTGAATAGCAAAGGACTCTGACATTTTCTACTGGGAGGCTGGTCTCTATTCCACAAATTGCGAGCTGCCCACCGGTAAGAAAGAATTCGAAGAGGACCAATGTTCTGTGTGTGGACCGCTTGAAAATAACACATCTCGAGGATAGTTTCTGAACATAGGTTACAAGGTAAAAACACTTATGGTTTGAATACTCGCCGGTCACAATTTTGAATGTAAATACGTCGTCTTGCACTTATCTGTCTCCCTATATTAGTGGTGGTGGCTGATGGAGATCTAGACCAAGTACGTAAAAGCAAAAGATTGTGTTCCTTTTAAGAGTGTTGGACATGCTACTGAATAACACCGAGTAATCTTCCTGGATTTTTGGAGAACTCTCTACAGGTGTACACTGAACCGGTGAAGATGCGTCTTACGCCACCGTAGACGCCTTAGCCAAGCATATCTTTTATCTTTAGGTGGGCGCGAATTGGGAACATGTATTCTCGTTGTTGCTTGCGAAGTGTGTGCTATGGTATAATTGAGGTCAGAGAATTGTATATATGCTATATTCCTTGAAATAATGCCACTCATGTGCGATAATTGACATTTATCTTTATCAGCAATCCCTACATCAATCTTAAGTATTGATCAAATAAACACTTCACGATGCCTTAGACGCATGTTTATATGATACTTAAATTTCCATCGACTACAGAGATTATCGCCTCCATCATCCCGTGACGCCTGAAAAGCACTGACCTCAGCAAATATGCGAATAAACGAATGTATTTTGTCAGAACAGATTCATACTAGTTATTTCTTGATTATTTAAATCAATGAGAAACATGACACCAATCTTCTCTTAAAATCAACCGCAATTTTATTTACTGATGACGGTCGAATTTAAAGCAATTTATAATCACAGAACTTTATATTTGCTTGAGTGTAACGTGCCTATCAACAAGTTGTTGGTAATAATTTTGAACAAACTGAAAGGAGAATAACCCATGACACGTGATTGCGGATTGATTGCAGATTGAGAGAATTGCAGATTGGAGAGAATTTGTAACGTAAACGGACTTCCATGTCTCGACCGTAACTCAAGTTGCACATGTACGGTTTTAGTCTCAAAAACATCGACTGAACTAGAATTGTTGTCCTCTAGTCACATAGCTTTCCCTGCTGCATAAAATACGCTTGAAATAATTACAGACTCCCTAAACCTTACCAGTGCAAAAGTAATCAGAGCGCGAAATCCAAGAAAAATGTCGACCAATGCATAGGATTTCGGAAAAATTTCACTTTAATTTTCTCATATGCATATCCATGGGGATTGCCATTCAACTTTCACACTAGATGTTTTTACATGTCATGGAGAACAGAAGACTTTCAAACGTAAAAAGAAAGTTGAAGGTACTGGCAAGTGATCACAGCCTATCCCTTTCCCGTTTCTGCAGCTTTTAATGCAAGTGTTTGTAGACAGAAACGTGTCTAATAAATGGATAAGTCGTTCACAAATGCAAATACGTTAATTCTGTAGCGAATTAACGAAAGTTTTTGGCCTTGGCCATCCGCCACGAACATTTGTAGCCTCTACGATGAATACACATAGTGCTGATGGGACAAACTGGACCATAAAACAGTAATTGCCGCTCAAGATCTCACGAGGATAAAATATTAAGTTCAATTCATCGTCCCAACGAAGTGGAAATAAGTCAATTTTTTCATTTCAGCGTGGCATCTCTGTAGTATCACAATAGTTATCGACTCTCACGCAGTCCTCTAAACTTTGGTTTATGTACTGTTAATTCTACCACGCGAAATAATAAGCTGCTAATCGCCGTACTCACGCAAGATCTTGTGAAATCTAAGAGGATTTAGCCAGCGCATATGGGACTGTAATCGTCGAACAAATTATTTTCATGTTCCTATCATTATAAAACTCGCACGTTAGCTATTGAGAATGCATGTACTCCGAAGACATAAAAAAGATGAAAAATGCAATTTGAGCTCAAAAGTAAACGCAGTAATGTCTTAAGTTAGTAATGAACATATATTACGGAATGAACAGATCTCCAATACATATAAGCATCTTTTCTCCTAAGGCATAAATTGAAATTAGTATGACGCATCGAGTGCGTGCAAAGTCAAGAATGCTGTATTACTAAGCTTATTGTGGGAAAAACTGATAACTAATTTCAGTTAGTTCACGTACAGAAATATATCACTTTTTGTAATCGTTACAGTTGAAATCCAATTCCTTCAGGTTTCGTGGAATTATAATTTACGTAAAAACTAATGATGTTCCAACACTTAAATCTCAAAAAATCTCAGTAAACGACAGCTGTCGATGCACATTTTAGAAGGAAGTCCTCAATATTTAAGGCTTTTCATAGTTTTTCAACTATTCCACTTATTCATTTGATATTATCCTCTAGTTCATTACTTTATTTACTACCTTTATTAAATTACTTAGTTTATTAATTGATAATTTATCTATCCATCTGTCAGTTGCTTTATGTACATTACAATCATTTTTTAACAACATATCACGCACCTTCTTGTCTTTGAATGTTCCAATATGTCAGCATTTCGTTCAGAGTTGACATGTATTAAATTACTCCATCACTGTCTCTTTCTGAATAAACTGTTGACTCTATATTCATAATCTCATAAAACTTGAATAACGTAGGAACAAGAAAGGGTAACTCAGATATTTTAGCGACTTTGTCCATCATGCCAGAAGAAAAATGTTAATAATCTCGAAACTTAATATAGACAAGTATTTAATGGATATGGTAAACATCAAACAATGTAAATATAAGATTAAATGAGTATCAAACATAAGATTGGTTGAGCATCAGTAAACTCTTCCATGAGTATCTCTGGTACAGGACAAAGATTGCGTATCGCTTTCTTTGTATTCTATATAAGTTGTAGATAAGATCGAATCGCTGATTCTGTCTATGTGCTGACAATTTGAAACTCGCATTGTAGCTATTGTTTAACGCTTTAATACAAAAGAATATTTTACAAACTAAAGTATTCTTGCTTTTCATTTGCATCTCACTGGTGTTGAAATCATCCTACAAGTAGCATGATGTCAGGGTTTTCACTTAATTAGGTAGTTTCAATTTCTTTCCATCTGTGCAAAAAGATCTTTTAGCAATTACTTGATATTACATGTCTGGGTAACATTTTGATAAGCCAGGTACCTGTGAATAGATCAGATTATCCGTCTTACATGTATGTGGCCAGTAAGAATATACTGAAATATTCATATCCAAAGAAACCAGACCATGCAAATCTCTGACAAAATTACAGTTTTTTTCACAAATTACTTTCAAAGCGGAAGAAATCTAATCCGGGAAGGGGATTTTCTTTTCGTAGCCGTAAGGCGAATACAACACACGGTCTGTAATCGCAGCCTGCGGCACACGCACAGTAAACAAGCGGTGGGAAAAAATAGCAATTCGATATCATCACGATGTTTACCCATTAAATCCTTCACGGATCCATTACACAGTGTGATACAGTAACGCCAGTAGAGAAGTAAATGCAATAACCTTTTCTCAAAGGAAGGCAACATTCCCCAATTTTACTCTAGTGTGACCTGTGACCCCACTCTGCGGGGATGGGAAATTGCCATTTAAACGATTTTGACAGGGCTTACATCCACGGACGAGATTGCTGATATGTAATTTCCAATTATTGCATCAGGGAGACACAAGATTATTTTTCCATGAGAAGAACTTAAGCCATTATGACGAGATAAATCCTAGAAACCATTGGGGCGCCCTCTACATAAATCAATGCTGTCGATCACGGCGGCCATACTTTTTTTGCTCACGTGTTCACACACGTGAGCATATGTCGCAGCGATTTCTGTCTGTCTGTCTGTCTGTCTGTCTGTCTGTTGGTCCGATATCTCAAAAACGGCTGATCAGATCAGAATCAAATCTGGTAAATAGATTCAGTTAGCAAATGGCAAGAACTATTTAGTTTTTGGTGGTTGTGGCTTGCATACTTTTTGATCATTTGCATAATTAATGATTTTAGAAAAAACGGATATACATTAAAAATGACTGCACACAATTTGACGAGATTTGCTACAAATGTTGATCACA
>LD348932.1:51460-66742 GCA_001465055.1 Ptychodera flava | reverse complement strand
AAACAAACCGAACCACCAAACGGACTCACAACGTGACCAAAATTAATTACTTGCCTCGCTAATCGGAAAGCAAGACCACTAAAATGCATTAAAATAAATTTTCACAAACACAAACTAAGGAAAGAATCTACACTGCGACTGATGAGAAACCACACTCGGGTTTCGAAACGCAAGCGTCAAAGGGCGACTCTATCAACTTTTGTAACAACATAGGTCCGGCTGCGTCTCGCCATAAGCTTTCCCCACACAAACAAAACATTACAGTACACACTAATCCAAACTTCTCTACAAATATCTAAAGCGAAACAAACATTTCATTAACACAAACAATCGTATACGAATGTAGGAAGACATTTTCGAAAGGAATCAAACACAAACTCGACACAAAAACATTTAGGATAGTTAGGTGGGGAGCCTGTTTCACATTTTTTACATCTCGCTTTACTGTCTATGATTCTAAAAATAAAGTCATCTGCCACTTTTTCTGTATACGCGGTTTGGCAAAACTCATCTCTTCAATCGAAAGTCGGGCGATTTCATGGTTCTTTGGGGCACTTAAGTGTACGTCGAGCTTTAGGAATGTAGTTACATTCGCGATGTTTTATTCGAAAATTATTTATTCCTTCAAGGGCAAATGCACATAATTTATGCTGTTGGAAAAACTGGCCGCTCATAAACAAGACAATACTTATATTGTCAAAGTACCGACACCCACAAAAAACCAAATGGTTCAGTCCAGGTATTTGCAACTCTGCCATCCGACTGGTCAACAGGAAATCAACCATAGGTGTCTCTTGGCACGCGTATACGCCAGTCACCTAGGCGACGGTAATCTGCACCACTTATCACCATCGGGAAGGTACTCCTCCCCATATACCACTGGTGATCCCACCCTCAAGACACTGCGTCATTCGACCAAGCATTGTTATTGTAATTTCCTGCATAAAATTAACAGCAAGGTCAACCGGTCAAACTCTCTCGGCATTTTCTCTCATGAAGTGTGGTTCGACCTGACGTTTCATTTTGGTCGCAGGGGCCGAGAGGGATTCAGAAAGCTGACGAAATCTAGTTACCGCGTAAGGGAGAGCTATGATGGAACGAAATTTGTAGAATTTACGTACTCCGAAAAAACGAAAAATCACCCGGACGATGATTTCGAAACGCAAGCCAAAATGTTCGCCACCGGCGGCGAAAATTGCCCCGTTGCAGCATTCGCAAAATATCTATCAAAGTTAAATCCGGGAGAAAATGCAGTATTTCAGAGGCCTCGCGTCAATGTAAAGCCGGATGACAAAGTATGGTACTGTAATTCACCACCGGGCGAAAATAAATTAGGCTCCATGATGAGAGATATCTCCAAAGCGGCAAATTTGTCGACAACCTACACAAATCACTGTGTCAGGGCAACTGCGTGCACTGTGCTGGATTCTGCTGGAGTTGAGACAAGGCACATCAGTCATCATGTACTTCACGGCCCATAAAAACGAAGCCAGTGTCAGATCATATACAAACAAACTAACCTCTGATCAGAGCCATGGAATGTCTGGTAATCTGTCTAAAAGCCTGGGTTACCAAACTGAACACAACGGGGTGCGTGGTAAGTGTTGAAATAGATCGTAATTCTGCTGTCCCTACAGTGGGCAGTGACGTTGCACCGCCTCAAGCTCAAACACCATAGTGCCCGTGGCATCTCGACAAACTCCTGCAGACCGTGGCTAGCATCGCCGCCATTTCAAATACCCACAACAAGAGTGCTGCATCGTTATTTCACAGTTGCAATTTTAGTGGTCCCGTAAATGTCAGTATTATACACAAAAATTGAAGAGAAACACAATCTGTGCACTGCCGATAAATCTCTCGCGTGGCAGCTTATTCAAATATGGCGGCACCAAGTACGCCGGGTTACATAGATGATGTAATTTCATTCACATGATTCAGGTTGTATTCATATGTAAATATTTTATTGAATTGCTTTCAGTGTTGTACACGCGTGTTGTATTGTTGACAGTTACGTTTGTTCTACCGTATCATTTCAAAATAAATATTCGTTTGACGATGTGATACGAAACTCATAGTTGTGCAAGTCTACGTATATTTCGAGTGTTGGATGTTTCTGGAGAAGGTTAAAATGCTTGTTCTGGGGCCCATTTCATTTAACCACTGTTTTGAGCAAACACCGTTCTCCATAAATATTTGAATACGGCCCTCTTTTTGTCAATATTAATGTCTACAAAAGTAATAACATGAAGTTGATATAATATAATAGCAATAACCCCCGCTGAGGACGGGTATACCACTCGATATAGCACAATGCACTCCATATATGCACTCGCCTGCGGCTCGTGCATATATGTCGTGAATTGTGCTATATCTCGTGGTATACCTGTCCTCAGCGGGGGGTATTGCTTAATTAATCATTTTTGCAGTTCCAACCATAACCGTCGGATTGTACTTCTAAACTTTCATTTGGGGGAGGGGTGGGGCTTCACCGTGTATCTAAAATGCAGTGAGTTTAATTTACCACCCGCTTGTGCTTAATATTTATGACCCTTCATGTACAAGAGGCATTTACACAGTATATAATGTGGTACCACCTGTTGCGTGCCTGCATTGTACGTTTTCAGATACATAAGTATACAGGTTAGATTTTAAACAGGTCATGCAAATGGCGATAGTTGACAAAATTAACATTATTTAGATGTAAAATATTAACATCAGCCAATCACGGAGGAGAGAGATCCATGCATCAACTGGTCGAAACGCAATCTTAAGATTGTCGTAACAGCAGTAGCTTTCCCATCGAGAATTTACTGATAAGCTGTGTAGTTATCCCGTTCTATTTAATGAATGAGCATCGCCGTACGACAATCTTAAGATTGCGTTTCGACCAGTTGATGCATGGATCTCTCTCCTCCGTGATTGGCTGATGTTAATATTTTACATCTAAATAATGTTAATTTTGTCAACTATCGCCATTTGCATGACCTGTTTAAAATCTAACCTGTATACTTATGACGCGGCGCTCTTTTGCAAGATAACTACTTGACATTGAACCGAAAGTAGTGATTTACAAGAGCCTAAACGCCACCAGAGCTACTGACAGAGACACAGAGCTTGGTGAATGTTCGCCGAGATATTTATGTTTGTTCCTTTTAGTATCTCTTAGAGTAAAAGTTATTCCAGACCTTTCTGCCAAAGTATCAATGTCACACCTATTGACACCTTTCACTGTAATTATTAAGACAAATTCTTTGCTTGAATCGCTGCTCGAGAAGTGCGGCGTCGCTATTAGGAGGCGTTGTCTCGTCTGAGTTTCTTGTGCAGAGTGTTTGCGTGAGTATAGCCATGAATTTTCTCTTCTTTTCTAAATCGTAATCCTTATTTAGCATAGCTAGCAGCAGCTGCTTTCGCAAGGAAACTACACGTAAATTGCTGGCATCGTAAAATAGAGCAATTATGACATACGTTAAACGACACATTCGGGTTTTATGTCCATATCATTGATAGACAGTTAACACTATACTGTTTGAAATCATTAGTGGTCCCAAGCACAGAAACTTTGTATGTGTTCAGTTCCTTCGCACATGCTTTCCCCCACTGTCACAGATTGCGATAATGTGTGTATTCAAGTACTGGATTATTCTGCTGTCCTTTACAGTGTTGTCGAAGCGTATATTATCTTGCATTGTTGGGAAATGCTTATTTCTGACAATTTGTGTATTTCTAGGAACACAAATTATACCAATCAGCTGAAAGATTAAAGATTGCAGCGGATTTTTAGCTTCCAGTTTTGTGTTACTCTCTTTTGTGGTCTTCAACAATGAGCAGTGATAGTGAGTATTTGTTCATAGGTAATTGTTTCTGTAAATACTAATAATGCGACCCCCAGGAGGGTTTATGTTAGGAGACTACACGTCTGTGACAAATATTAAGGCACGCAAACTTTTATAACACGTTTTTGATCGACTACATCTACTATTGGATTCATGGACTACATAAAGTTTTCCACCGGCTCACTTTTGTGAGTTAACAGATAAATGACGACATTTTTAATTTCAAATATCGGTGAGTTTAAGGTAATGGAATTCCATTATTAAATTTTGTAGTGCTGCCCTTGTCTTTTGTTCTGAATTTAGAGAGGGAATGCTTGAGAATTTAGTCGAGGAATGTTTGAAAAAAGTTTTGGTCTATCGTATCGAGGCACATATTACCTTAACCCTCGGTAATTTTATCATTTCAGGAAATAATAAATATAACTTCGGTAAACACCAACTCCAAAGTGAGATCAAACTGATAAATAAAGGCAAATTTACTTAACACTCGCACAATATTCACATGAAGCCACTTGAATTTATCATGACAGGATTTATCAATAAATTTTGAATATTTTGGAATTCATCTCTGATTCCAAGAAAAATCGATATCATGTCAGAAATTTATACTGTGACTACAAGTCTGTGTAAAATCATTCGGCTGATGCACTAAATGATCGTTCATTAGATGTTTCTCCGATAATGGGATTGCATTCTTTATATGTCAACATAATGCTGGAAATAAAGTTTTAACTTTTAACATAAATAAAGCGATCAAACTCAAGCCGTTCATTGATAAGATTGAGTCGCATAGTTCTCGACTATATAATTACCATATATCAAATAATACGCGCCGCCGAATTCAATAAGCTCATTTCTCTAGAGTTTTCGTACACCCGAGATATTGCATGAATTGATGATACATCCATGTTGACAGTATATCAATATAAACAAAATCAATACGATATTAGATGATGATGAGAGAAAAAGAAAAAAATAAACATCACCGTTGGAAGCTTTCACATACCTACTTGACTGGTACCTTGTGTTTGAAGTTTGTTAATCATTTTCATTTGGAAAAAAAATGCCAAAACGTACGTCAAGTAACAGAGCAAATGTATGAACAAGTATACATAGCATTTGCTTCTTTTGATAAAAAAGAGAAGACAAGATGTTGTGGATAAATAAAACAGGTAAAAAGATTAACTTAACATATTGCTTTTTAGGGTTAGCTTTTTTTCTATTGCCTTGTTAAAATTTATCCACGCTGAGTATATTCGACGACAGATGTTCCCTTGTCAAAAAATCCATCTAGGAACTGAGATTATATAGAATGCAACAGTCTCATTCGTCATGCACGTACCTATAATGCATGGCCGTACGACATTACTGCTTTCTGCCATTTGTAAAATTAATAATAACGTGATCATATGAAACAGCTGTCATGGTCAATGTATGGCAAAATCAGAAAGACAAGTTCAATTTCATCCGTTCTCGTATGGGCCTACAGCGAGAGACTGTCAATAATTTTGTATCAAAGTTTAGGCCACGGGATAGGGCTCGCAGTTTTTATTGCACGGCAGGGCCTGCGCATTGCAAAGTTGGTTAAGTACATTAAGCTGAGATTGTCGTGTTTAACTTCCTGCAGTGTGAAACGTCCGATCGCGGAGGCCGGACACAAATTAATTTTTTACATCCATTTCAAGTATACTGTCATTATTATATATATAAAACACGTTGAAAGCGATTCCAAGGTACCTTATATTTGTAATAAAAGCGTTTTTAGTCTCCAGTAAACGAATAGGCACAGAGACTTGTGAGTTCAAAACGTAAACTAATATTTTTTAAATACCATACATACTCAGTTATGTGTGTCAAATTAACGCGTCATAGCATTTTTGTCGTGAAAATGAATCATGAAATGCATCATGCATTCAAACAAAGCAGGGAAAAATGTGAAATAATGGCTGCGTGTCGCAATCCATCCATTAAAGGCCTGAACTTAATAAACTCTATTTGACAAAAACGCAAATTCGGCTGTTCCATAATATGTCTGCAACCAGGAACCTTAATTAACATCGACATTTTCGAGGAGATGTACGTTGCAATTAAACAAGGAACAGGTTCTAGCACAAGCATTTGGCCTTTTCAAATATATAATTCTCTACAAACAACATAACTGACGACCCGACATAAAACCTTGATATTAGGCAACAAGTTGTTTATATTCGCGCCAGTAGCTTACTGACTACGCATGCGCGTATTCATAATATACTATGCGAGTAACCGGAAGTGTACCCTTCTTTCCTGGACGCCGCCACTTTTTTTTGAGTGCTCGCAAATAAACGAATTCGAAACGTACTCTCTATAATTTTAATATTATATAGGGCTCAGCCCTTGGTTTTGCGCCAGGGGTTAAGATTGGCAAAGTTATTTGTATTGATTCATGATAAAATATAATTAATTGTTACTTCATATACGTTTATATGACAATAATGCCCAGTTTCCCTCTGATGAAAGGAGTTAACGTACGTACACGCCGTCAAAGCCTGCAGCAGTGCAGGTATTAATTTTGTGTAACTTGTAAAAATTTTGGACAAAAATTGGCAATTTTTACAATGATAACAGCCTATCGCATTAAGCAAGGGACGTATCATGCAATCATTATCATTGCAATGGTAACCGCACTGCCCACCGTCCACTTGCAAGCTAAAAACTATAGCCTTCCGTCTAAAAACTGGCAATTTTTGAATCTAATTATTGACACAGCGGGCGCTTTTCTAAAATTCAATCCCAGCATTCTTTGCGCATTCCCCCGTTCATATGCACGACAGTTTTCTCCCTTTATCTACACTGACTATATTTTTTTTTCAGCGGCAAGGTGCATAATAACATTTACTGGCTAACAAAAGGGGTATATTTCATAAATGGCATGTTATGTAATAGTAATTTGTACGTTTTTATTTATTTACGAGTACTCAAAAAACAACATGGCGGCGCCCATGAAAGTAGGTTACATTTCCGGTTACTCGCATAGTATATTATGAATATGCGCATGCGTAGTCAGTAAACCGCTGGCGCGACTATAACATGCCATTAATAAAATAAATCTTTTTTATTAGCGAGTAATTATTATTATCCACTCTGTCGCTGATACAAAGTTTCTTATCACGCCTAAAAATTAAAAGAAGAGAGAAAACTGTCGTGCATATAATAAGAACATTCGCAAAGAATGCTGGGATTGAATCTTAGAAAGGCGCCCTCTGTGTCAATAACTATGTGTAAAATTTACCCATTTTTTAGAAGTAACGCTGGTTTTCAGCTTACAATATCGGAAGTTGGGCGGTACGGTTACAATTGCAAAGTTAATGATGTCACAATACGTCCCTCGTTAAACACAATAGATAGTAATCATGGTAAAAATTGCAAATTTATGTCAAACTTTTTTACACATTACAGAAAATCTATACGTACAGGGGCTGACATCGTATACGTGAACTGTCATCAGAGGGTAAACCGGTTATACTTGTACACACGTATATAGAAAGTAAAAATTAATTCTATTTTATTCTTTATGATTACTAATCATGAATCGATACAAATACTATTTCTAATCTCAACGCCTGGCGCGACACCAGGGGCTTAGCCCTATATAATATTATACTGAAAATGTGTTAACATAAGAATCATGTGACAGTGATTATTAACAACCCCTCAAAACAGTGTTTATGTTCCCGCGTACGACATTGCTCTGCTTGTCCTTGACAAATTACTTGCACAGTGGACATTGTTTTGCGCTATGATTGAGATATAAAACGTTTAGTTTTTCCTCTTATTAGCACTTTAAAAGGCCACAGTAATTTAGCTTTGATTCAATTGTAATCTTCCTCTGTAGACCTTTTCAGCCAAGTGGTTATAAGCTGAAATTGCAAAGATTTAAGATGGAAACTAAAGTTTTTGCCTATGCCTTGCTTTACTTTTTCATCTTATGGCATGTCTTTTCAGACAAAAAGATAAAATGTGTTCCGCTATGTTACCCTGACAATTACAAGTGGGACAAAGTAAAGGGTGAACTCGTTAAAGATCGGGAGATGAGAGGGCAGCTAGTCGTGTGCGAGGAAGCGCTGGAAATAATATGTTCCATCAATGGTCCGATTTGTCCCGTTGCTGTCACTGGTCCTGCAAGATGTGGCAAATCATACATAGCAAGTCAGTTGATTGAACCAAGACCAAAAGATTGTGTCTTCAAAACATCACATAAACATAAACCACAGACAATGGGCAAGTATATGTTTCAGAAGAGTGAGTATGTATGTATGTATGTATGTATGTATGTATGTATGTATGTATGTATGTATGTATGTATGTATGTATGTATGTATGTATGTATGTATGCATGTGTGTATTTGTGTATGTGTCACTGCATGAAAATCCAATAATTCAGATAAATTCACATTAATGAGTTGCCTGTATTATAGTATAATACACGTGAATTCACATGAATCCACATGAATACAGGCTTGCTGAATATAAAAAATGGATTCTTGACTGTATTCATCTGTATATGCACTCTTCAGCTAAAATACAGGCAATAATCCATGTTAATACAGTAAGTATTATAGGGTTTTTATGCAGTGTGTGTATGCGTGTATGTGCGTATGTATGTATGTATGTATGTATGTATGTATGTATGTATGTATGTTTTATTATGATGTGCTTTGGCATCGAAAACCGTAGTTTCCCACTCGCTTTACTTGATATATATATATATATATATATATATATATATATATATATATCCTACAATCTTGAACCAGAACTAAAAGTTCTCTCTGCTCTACACTCGAATTTATATAGCTCGGGTTTCCTTGATAATACTAGGTGATGTTAAAATCTGATAAATGATAGTTTTAGCGACATTTTAAACTACCTCACAGTGTTTATTTGAAAACGTACATATGTTGGCATCGGAAATCTGTAGCTTTTCTTATATACAAAGGTTACAACGCCTAATTATGTTAGAGTTAGTCGATACTATGTCAATATGTTTCAACGAGACGTCGAAGACCTGATCTTTTGTTTTTTGAGACCAAATAAACTTTGACAATTCCATGCTGTTCTCATATTTTTGTTACGTAACGAGAAACAGTGTTCTGATTTGGATTGAAATTGTAGCTACCAAAACTAATTTTATTCATCAATTTTTACCACCACCTCGAAATATAATGCTACGTCAAAACCATACAAACAATTTCATTTCAATGGTCAGCATCAAAAAACTGATGCAAACAATTGTATCATTTATGTGGTTAAACATATAAAAATCGATGTTACCGACGATTTTTAATTATATTAAAATTAGCAAAGACTGTACAATTTTTACATTGTCAGGTTACAATATCAGCAAGGTTATAAGAGAGGAATCAACTCCGTCTGCAAAAAGACTCCTCTCTGCGAAAGTTGAAACATGGTTTAGCAGGAAATGAGATGTAGTCAAATATACACCACCCGGTCCACGAATAACGGGACCGGCGTCTGACTTCCTACTAGACAATATTTCAACTTTTGCAGACGGAGTTGGCTAAAATGTACTTAAATCTTAAAAAATCGTCGGCCACATCGATTTTACTGTTGTTCGATACACTGAAATATAATTGGTTGTATAAGTGAGAGTGTAAAGCTAAGAATCATTTTAGTACTGAAGATTACAGGTGGCGTGAAATATAAGTAATATTTGATTTTAGAATAAAAACAAGGCGAAAACGAAAGTTAAAATCAAAGTGAAAATCACAACGCCACTGAATTTCCTTTTCAAAACAAAATAATCACACTAAAATGAGAATCTTAATGAAACAGTTTGAAATTTCCCATGTCAAAACTAACAAAAATATCCAAGCCAAAATCAAAGCAAATATCGATTTTAATTTACGATTGAAAATTCAACTAGCTTTAAATAACGAAAACAATCAAAATGAATATGAGAAATTGAGTAAAAAAGCCATTGAAATAAAATTGAATTTAAATATGCAACAAATAATAAAGCCACAAAAGAAAGTTCAATATAAAGTTACAAATACAAATGACAGCAAGAGGATTTGTCAAGTTAAAAGTATTGAGTAACTTTTATAAATTATATTTATCATCAGCACTTGTGAGATGTTAAGAAAAGTATTAAATATTAGCTTCAAATAGTAACGATGAGCATTTTAATGAGATGACCATTTTAAGAATTGAGGGCAAAGGAGTCACATGCTGTATGATAAATGCTGTATTATAAATCACCAAGTTGAATGACAGCAAGTGATTATTAATCTAAAAGGGATATGGATGAGTACATATGTGTTCAAAAAGACGCTGCCGAACGGAACAGAAGTGACTGTCATTATCCTGGACACAGAGGGACTTGATGCATACAACGCACACAAGCGAGATGACATGCTCATGTTTGCATTAATGGCCTTGATGTCGTCTGTCTTGGTTTACAACAGCAACAAATCTGTTAATGCAGAGGACATCAATAAACTCAGGTAAAGTAATGATTGAGAGAGAGAGAGAGAGAGAGAGAGAGAGAGAGAGAGAGAGAGAGATGATTTCGACGAATGTATTATAAGTATGTATTGAACGTCCTTTCCTATCCTTCTCATAAAATGTCATTTATTGCAAAGTGATAACGATGAAAGAATGTTTTCTCCGTTTGCATTGCTCTAGTTGGGTAAATAGATTCATTAAAGTGTTTATTGGAGCGGGAGTAGTCGGAAGAAGACAACCCTACTGGAGAATGAATTTATCAAGTTCTTCCCGAATTTCATGTGGCTTCTACGTGACGTGACTATGTCATTCCTGATTTCCCGAGACGGTGAAGACAAAACACTTGATTTCAGAGATTACCTAATGGAAGAAGTAAGTCTTACGTGATTATCCAACATATTACCGAAAATTGTGTCCGCGATATATGATTGATATTGATAAAAAACACGATTGAAACTAATTTTGGATAATTGGAGGATAGTGGGCTAACGTCGGTTTAATCTGCAAATTTAAGCTCCTCTGCCTTTCTCTTTAAGGTTCCAAGACAAGAAATTGACCATTTTAAACCAACAATTCTCTAGTGTTTAATTAGCTCAGAACCCCCGTAAATTGTATATTTTTGGAAAGCCTAGATATAGGGCAACAGTTTGGTTACCATAGTGTCACCATTGTTTACATAACTATCACATGACAGGTAATTTGCATAACCTTTCAAAAATCGGTTTTCCCTATGTTTTGTTTCAATGCTTTGAGATATGTGGCTGAAATTTGTGTGAGTGCAAGCTTTCTGAAGGGTCTTCAAAAGTGTGTCTCAGAATTTTTTTAAACCTTCTACAACAGTTTTTATGCCAGAAAAACTTCCAGAGCAGTGAATTTAAGCATAGTTGATTTCTTTAAAATTGTTCTCCAAAAAAACTAAGCAAGATATAAAAAATCTGAGACACACTTTGGAAGAGCGTTGTGACAGCTTGCATTCCAGCAAGTTTGAGTCAGATATTTTGAAGTATTGAGACAAAACATAGGGAAAACCGTTTTTTGAAAGGTTATGCAAATTACCGTGTCACGTGATAGTTATGCAAACAATGGAGACACTGTGGTTACCAAAATGTTCCCGTATATCTAGGCTTTCAGAAAATGTATACTTTACAGGGGTTCTGAGCTTATTAACCGTTAGAGAATTGTTAGATTAAAAAGGTCAAATTTCTTGTCTTGGAACCTTAATCAATGCATTTGTTTTTATGAGTAAGTTGTTATTGTGACATTCGACTATAGTACGCCCAACACTGAGAAATGTGACAAATATAAAGATCCAATTCTTCTTAATAAGTTCCAAACGTGGTACTGGGTAGAGCAATTATTTTAAAATATAGAAACAGCATGAGTCTATTATTATCACGTTTCCTTAAATTTGATCAGCATTAATTCCTTGAAATCTAGGATTTTGAAAGAGCAGGGCAGGAAGTATTCCTAACAAACAGAATTTGAAGTATTGGTTACAGGAAGGGCAACCAAAGGTTTAAAATTAAGTCTGACATCGTCTCCACCTTAATTCACAGATATTGAAGGAAGAGATGGAAGAGGATACGACTGAAGCGGCGGTAAAGGAACGCAACGCTACTCGGAGGGCCTTGTTAAAGTCTTTTCCAGTATTCGATGCGATAACGCTCTCCACGCCGTCGATAGAACCGCCAGTGTTGGCAGAAATGGACAAAGGAAAGAATAAAGGGAGCTTAAGCAAGAAATTCTTGGCAGACATCGATGTTTTCATAACACGTTGTGGTACACTCATGAAACCAAAGAAGGCCTGGCCGTATGACGGCAACATCAACGGATACCGTAAGAATATTTTATCGTTTCTTATTATTGACTGTACTTTGCCTACTGGTGACGTTTTCTCGTCATCAGTGATTTTGCAATATTCTTGTCTTGCGACGCATATGTCCTGGACAGGTCAAAGAAAATAGTATTCACGTTTTAATTAAAATGAAACTTTCAACCATTCCTTACGAAAAAAAGGAGCAATATCAGGGGTCACCGTCCAAAGTTTGGTACCAGAGAAAAAAAATTAACATATACCGATATTTGAAATTCAAAATGGCCACAATCTCTGTCTTAACTCTATAAGGAAAAATACAACTTTTGATTTTCGAACAGTGTGACGGTGAAAGTATTTCTAACACTAAGAGCTTTAAATTTACCTTACAAGAGGTAGACCAGAACAATATTTAACTAATAAAACAAACACAAACCCGTGAGATAGCGAATATCTGTCCCCTGGCTCGTTCTACCCGTAAGTTTCTGTTATTGTCTTATTAGAGTTTGCCAACATGCTTCAGCAGTATGTATCCAGGTTTGCGGAAACTGAAGAAATCAACGTGGATGCTGTTGTCCCAACTGTAATAGAAGCCCAGCTACAGCAAGTAGTAGATCTGGTGTTTACCGAATACCGTAATGACATGGATGAATTTGCAAAAACAGCTCTTCCTTGTCAGAACTACGAGATCATCGAGAAGCACAACGATTGCTTGTATCAGGCAATGAGAAAATTCAAAGAAAACACAAAAAGCATAAATGATGCCGATAGTCTAAAAAAATACAGAGATGCATTAAAGGTGCATTGTTGTTGTTATTATTATTATCATATATCACTGTCGTTTTGTTGCTCTTGTATTTATTGTTATCGTTGAGGATGTTATTGTTGATTTTGCCGTTGTTGTTGTAGTTGTTATTGTGTTGCTGTTTTTGATGATCATCATCATGATGGCGGTGATGATGATCATGATGATATTATTATTGTCTTTGCTATTGTTTTTCTTGTTAGAGCCACATAACGACAATCACGGTATAGCAATAACTTCAAAACATGATAATTTTACCTTACCTCAGAAACATTCCTTTATTTTCGTTTTTGTATATAATCATGTGTTCCGTCAAAACTTTTCCCAGGAAGAGCTCGCCCATTACAGAGACGGTGATGTCGTCGGTGGCTATTTACGCATCTTACTGGAACAAAATGAAAAGATGTCTGACGAATTTTGTAAACAACTCGTTAATGAGTTGTTCATAGAGATCTCGAAGCCAGGGACGATGTACAGACGGCAATCGTCTGGTTCAAACATTGACCTTTTGAACGAACAGTACAAGGACAGAGCCCGTGGCCCAAAGATGTGGCATGTTTATAAAACTAAACTGGCTGCTGTGAGTATTTTTATATACATCAGGTTATATTAAATGTTCATCTGTGTTATATCTTGAATTGTAACCATAAACGGATACACTTAGTCTAAATGAATGCAATAATATAATCGCAAAAGAGGGAAAGTTGCTTACTCATTTGAAAATTTCACTTTCTGATTTTCTTTAAGAAATATTCCAATCGTTCGCAAAACGATGTATATTGTCACAGCGTGAATATGTTCAGTGTCTTTGTAATCATAAAACATATATCAAATTAAATACACTAGAGAGTCTGATTAAATGCGACGAGTTCTCAAAATGGTATAGCTTAAACGGGATATCTTGAAGTAACAAGAACATTTTGAAAATAAACACCAAATATTTTCCTTGCAAAAATTATGAAGAGCATGAGGTAATATATTTAATTTTAGTCCTTGATAACAGAAAAACGGGATTATATTATTTCAAGTGTCATATTTTGTTGCATGTGCCATCTTAAATCGACGATTTACTTGTTTGGATCACCACTGTTTTGTAGAAAATAGAAGACATGTCAACAAGCAGAAGCAAAGAATACGTATCTTTTGAAAATGATGGTGATCTCAACATGTATGTCAGAGTAAAAGCAGCAGAATTAGAGGCACTGGTAAGTAGAAGCATATCATGTTACAAGATTAACAGATAGATGGTGCTGTATGTGGATGTTAAATACATTTATTTCTAAGCTTCAGCTATTTGCAAATTACTGGTAGGTGTACAAGAATTCTTCTGTTTGTTTTTGATAGGAAAAAAAGGGAATTAAAAAAAAGATACTTTCGATGGAGGAGGAATATGATAAAACAAGCGTAAGTTTTATACCACTGTTACAGTGCCTTTCAATTTGATACGACAACTCAGTATATGAGACGGACTCATTGCATGTTTAAACACAGTATCTCAGGTATCAAAACATATTTAAAAGTCAATGACTCATAGATTTACAGCAAACAGTAAAGGCAGAGCATGAGGCAACTTTGCCTGGAACCTGAGAGATAAACAGTCGATTACACTTAACGATGCGACTCAGGTTCAAAGGTCAATTTTAGCAATTTTTTTTTTATTTCAAATTTCGAACCACTGACACGTGGTCTTTCTTTTGGGGAAAGGTGTTGGGTCACATCGTACCGGGAAATTCCTGAAATATTACTAAAATGACAAACTATCAGCTACACCGCGTGCCATTATTTCCCTTTTGTCTTAACGGTCGCGGATTACCGACCACGATATCTTTGATAAACACGCAGAGATTATGTATAGGCTTTGCGGTGTAGTGCGCATGCGCAAGCTTCAACGTTAGGCCCAGCGTTTTGAACTCCGCATGTATCGGTACGGCAAACACGTTGAGCAGACCAAAGCCGGCGCTCGCGCTCCGTACCGTCGAAAAAGCAAGCGAGGTCCACAAAAGCGGACCTGAAAAAGACGGCAACGTGCGCAAAGGTCGATTTAAATGTAAAACAGTCCGACTTTGGCTCATACTCCCTGCAATAACGATCAAGAATGCAGTGAAGAGTCAGATTTGGCCGAGGACGCAGACGATAACGGAGACGTGCTCAGTTCAACAACTATGAAAGTATTTGACACGCTGCTTTTCGAACATATTAGGCTATGCTGATTACATACCCGAGTCCAAAAAATAGCCTGAGCGAGATGAAACTTCTGTTAGTTGCGATAATTTTATCACTCTTGCTGTACATGCTTGGTGTTAGTATCGTGTTCTTTTATATTT
>LD348932.1:39675-50200 GCA_001465055.1 Ptychodera flava | reverse complement strand
AACGTGAACAAAGGCCGATAATTTATGCAAAAAACGTCAAGTTGACACTTTGAAGGTGCATTGTGCGAAAACAAAAGCGAATTTCAAAAATCCGGGACACGGTTTTTGCCCAGTATACCCAGCCGTCGATTGCCGCAAACAGATCACCAAGGCCGATTGGAGATTTGTACTTACACTTTTTTGAGTAAAAAAAACTAAAAAACACGTGTTTTTGAGTAAAACAGCCGTATGCGCACTGTTTTTAAAAAACTAACAAATTTTCTGAACTCTTCGGTGACCGAGCAGATAAAAAAAGTACCACATGTCGGGTGTGTGACCACGTCTTCTTTGTGAAAATGAGGATCGAAAATAAGTGACAATGAACCCGAGTCGCTACCTTAATCGGCTACGTAACCGATTTTGCAAGTTCAGCTGAGAATGGAAGAACTGACTTGCTTTCCTTACACGACACTAAATAGAAAGTCACAGATTTCTTGTTTTAGCCTTCAACGGAAACTAAAGACAGTTATCTTGTAGATAAAAGTGGAAACATCTGATCATTCATCAGTCTAGACAGACAATGTCATCCATGAAAAAAACTTTGTTATGCTGATTTACCGTAATTAATCAATAAGTGATACCCAAGCTGAACTTTATATTGCATATGTGTCCGTCTCATATACCGATTTACGACATCAAATTGAAACCCTCTGTATGAGTATTGCTTTAATTCTATTTTTGAATTTTTTTTGCAAAATGCCAAACTTCCAGATAAATATGAAGATATATATATATATATATATATATATATATATATATATATATATATAACAGTATACAGATGACCTGCTAAAATACAGTGCTCTAAGCTGAAAGCAGAGATTATAAATAATTACAAAAAATTACTTAAAGTAAAAAGTAATAATCTATGTTACTTAAGTTTCAAGCATCCTGCAATCTTCAGACAGGAGTGAAAGATTCTTAGCCCTACACTCTCATTTATATGTTCAAAATGTACCAGTCTATGTGTAGGTGGTGTTAAAACTTGCTACATAGTATGTGTTTTGATGGCGATATTTTGAAACAAACTCAAAGCGTTTGCTTAATAGCGAGGATTTGTCAATATTGATAATGTGCAACATTTTTAACTGCAAAAATGGCATCGCTTGCTTTTGTTAGAGTAGCTTTATGCATTGTCAATAATTGTTATCATTATCGTCAAAGTAGAATATTTACTGATCAATTTAATACATTTCACCAAAAATTAGCGAGCCATGATGGTTGAAGATATCGATGACCAGCTAAAACATTTAGAAGCCGATTTTCAAGAAAGAAGTGGCTCAACACAGGTCCAGATTGAAACACTCAGACAGACCCATGTGGGTATGGCAAATGATCTGCATGTCCTTCTCGATGACATGACAGAAGAGAAAAAGGAGAAACACGAGAAATTGACGAAAATACAAGAGGAAATGATGCGACAGTCCTAAATATCATTTCATTTCGTGTTGAAAACGTTGATCAAGTATCATGCATTATGTAAACTTAAATCTTACAATCCTTTCGTATTGACTAATAGGAAAGCAATAAGGCTTATAATGTTTTTTTTTTTTAAATTACTGGTTTTCCTTAAATATGAGAAAACACCGCACACATCATGTTATCATTGTATCCGAAATTATATGTTGCTTTATGATTAAAAACTGAAATATTATATCTTGTTAAAGAACAATGGACCATAAGTAATGTGTCTTTGATTTTCAGCGTTCGCAAATCATTCTTTCTACGTTAATAATAACATGTCATCAATGGAAGTGATTCCTATGACTTGTATAAATTGCGTGAAGCGTTTGTAGTTAGCCGTGATTTGTTGTTTCTTCGCTAATATACTCCAGCTATTGTAGACAGGATGAAAGCGATATTTCATTCCATGTAATTTTCTTTTCCGTGAATATGCTATGCTTCTAAGGGGGGGGGGGGACAAAAGAAAGTATATATTAGTGTTTGAGCTCGTCAAAGGGAATTCTACATATCGAATGATTGTCTTCTTTTACAAAAGTTATTTTGAGACGCATTATATACAGAGTTTTGATTTTTTTGATACCATGATGTTTTTTGTGTAACTGTTTGATATGGCTTTTGAACTAAGATTTTGGATAACGGGCAGGAATGATTGCTATGAATTCGTAAGAAAACCCATATCACGATGCTGAGGGAAAAGCCTTGAAGTTGAAATTACTAGTTTAAACGATCAACGATTGCTTTACGCAATATTTTTTGTCATACAGTATACAGTTCTAATTCTTTATCGACACTGTATATTCCTCGAACCGATGAATAGGGGAAACCATCATCATATTCAATAAAAATATTGAAACAAAAATCAACAATGAACACTCTGAAAACAGCTTCTTAATTATAACATGGACTTTCTCTAAAGTTTGTTACTGCAAGCAAGATTAAGTAAAATAACATTTAAGTATATCTAGGCCTGTAAAACTTTTTGACTGCTTTAATTTTAGGATATGATTTGTATTTAACTGTCTGGTTGTTACGATAACATTCAATTCGTTTATGAATTGTAAAATATTTGACAGTTTGAATTTCAGGAATTGCAAAGTAAATACTTAACTGAAAACTCTAAGAATGTATTCCATTTATACCATACAGTAACACGTTCAATTTCTGGTCTGGAGCAGAATTATGGCAAAGCAGAGTACAGTTTGCTCTCTGAGCTTTACACTCCGCACTTCAGAAGGCGATTTATTAGTTTGTATAAGAGGCTCTGTCAAGCTGTAGATCGAACTCGGCACAGGTGCAGCCAACTTGTAAAAACGCCCATTTACTGTTCGTAACTACCGTTTTGTATTTGGAGAACATGTGCTGACGCCAAATAATAATGCTAACTACTCTCCAGTAGCTATGGTCTGCCACTCTTCACAGTGACTCAAGTTCCTCACTACCTTCTCCCGATCACTTACACCACCTTCTCTCCCTAAAGTTCTATCAATCACAATATTCCCTCCCCCTTTACAATCTACAAGCCATTTTTTCCCGCCTACAGTAAAAGCTGAAATTTCTTCCCTGTCCACGGTAAACGTTGGCAGTTTTCTCTGCTCTTTGGTTATTTTTAACTTTAACCCGCCCGCTGACGAAAACGGTCTTGCTCGAACAGATTTTTTGGCTTCACCTGTTGGCTCTCTTCAGGATACATAGCATACTATAATTTTCCTCTCCGAGATAACGTCGCTGTCGTTGGTGTTTGCGATGCTCATAGTGACACGGTAAGGTTTACCTCTGATACCCTAGATGACCCCAGTGTTAACCTAGATTGTTCGAGGCCAATGTACGCTGGCAGTCTTTCATGAATTGCTAGGCTAACTTAACTTTGCTGACCTCAATCGGATTCCGTGCTCTCCAAAGCATGCTTGTCAAAGTGCAGGAACATGGAACATGCACATGAAAATAGGCATGCACAAGCAATCGTTTATTGATAGAGACGTGTGTGCATGCACGTCAAACTGGCGTATGTGAGCACAACGAATACGATAGGGTTTGACATATCGACCCTGCCACTCTTCGGACATGTTCACTGCAAAATAAATGTATCTGAAATCTTACATAGCTATCATAGTAGAATTATAGAATAATGTTTCTGACATGATACATGATTACTTGTTTCCATCTTGTTAATAAATAATGTTGTATGGTAGTCGGTTTATAAAGCTTTCGATTTCTTTGATTGCTGAGCATGCTCAGTACATGTAGGTATGAAAAGTTTCTGAGATAAACGCCATGACAGGTTTGTGCTATAGTAAGCGATTGCGTACATTGTAACGGTTATCAAAAACTAGTATTTTGACCTTTCGCATACAGCAAATTTGCTCAAAGCCCGATTGTTGCTTTAACATGTTGTCAAACAACTCAAACAATATTATAAGTCATCGGTTCACCTCTTTCAAAGAGGTCACCTGCTTGTCAATGACCAGGTATATTTGATGACGTTTTATAGTGACCAACCCGAGGTGCCCAGGCCGGGTCTCACCACTGTGGTCGATATTCGAGAGCCCACCCGATTCAAGAGTTCAAAAGCGAAATGGACTATTAAAGTGAAATTAACGTATTGTACGTTTCACCTAGGTACCGCAGCTCAGCGTATCAGACGGACACAATCCACGTACAGAACGCACGATTAGCTTGGGTATCACGGACACATTTCAAAGCCACCTACTCGTCGATTAATTAAAGTAAACAGCATGGGGCAGCCGCTGTCTGGACTGAGAGGTAAACAGTTGACTAGGCTTGGTCTACAATCATAATGTAACTGTTGCCTTTACAATTTCAGCTAAGAGTTCAAGAGGTGAAGGTATTCTCTACAGAAAACAACTAAAAAGCCACACATTGTTGATCAAGTGTATCTCTCAGTCTAGACAGAGCGGCTGCCTCATACCGGTTTACTGTAATTAATCAATTAGTCGGTGGCTTTCAAATGTGTCATGATACCCAAGCTAATTGTTTGTTCTGTACGTGGCGGTCATCTTTAATTCCAGGTGTCGGTCAATACCGAGTAATTTATTCACTGGTACAAAAAATTGCACTGCGACCACAGGCTTTCATTCTTGATTCCAAAAGACATCGTTTTCAGTTTCCCGGAAGAAAGAAGTTGGCAAAAGTCTAAGTCATTTACTTTTGAGGGGTGAACTACCTCAATTATTGACATTGCTATATTAAGTATTTGAATAGAGGAACATAGTTGTGACTCTAAGAATAATTTCGCTACCTTCATCAACGGTATCAATGAAAGAATTGCAATGCCACAGACACATGTTAGAGACAAACAAGTCTCATATGTAAAATATATTGTATTGTATTCGAAGGAAATGGTCTTGATCATACTCACAGTCCCACTGCAGTATCACAAAAAAGCCTGGTGATTGCAAAAAGAGAAAGCTTTAATTCATGTCTCTGGAAATATTTCCACAGGCCTGGGTCACAGATGTATCTTCTTCTGTTTACCCATATATTTACTGCACTTTCATTTTCGACTAAAATTTGTAGACTCAGCGTTTGATTTCAGTTTTCTTTTTAGTAGTCTAAGAAAAAAAACCCAGCAACAAACAACTGCTAGTCCTAAAATTAACATAAGTTGACAAGGCAAGTTAAAATAGTTCGTACAGATATAAATATAACAACTACAAATGAGCTGACACTGCATTTTTAACCAGTATCTCTTCTTTCAAGACTGAGCAAGATTTTTCTTGCTCACTTTTATATGCTGCTATTCTCCTTCCTTCTATTATGCTATAGGTTATTTAAACTACCATTTTAAAGTCACAATCCCCAAGAACTTATCTGTGTTCGAGATCAATTTAATGTTTCAACGCCCACCACGTGAGTCCAATATTTCATTCTCCTTGATTCAGTGCCAACAGGATAAAAAGGGATATAGTTTCTTCAAATATCTTTTTCAAAGCTATTTGAGGAAAAACTGCTCCGCCCTCTTCTAACATCGCCACGATCAACATTGTTATGGAATAGAAAACGTACGCCCTTTATATGTAGCTTTACGGCCCCAACGAAGATTCCCTTTGCATAGTAACTCTACCACTTAAAACGTATTACACACTGAACATTAATACAAATGAACTTTGCCATGTTTGTTTTCAGTATAGTCAATAGCACCAATAAAGAATGCTGGCTTACATGCAAAGAAGAAGACATAGTCACATGTGCGTTCACACTCATATGGATATAGTATGTAGCAAATTCATATTTCTGTAACGCTAAAACATTAAACCTTTAACACTTATTAAAGCTGTAGTCCGCAAACCTTGGTTCTCGCAATAAAGGTAGCTGATGCTAACTGTTAATATGATCTTAGTACTTTATTGTCCTCCAAAAATTTCGCTTTGTTAGTCTACATGTTGAGAGAGATATTGCCGCTAAAAAAACTAATATAACTAATTTATGAAACAAGCCTGAACACATTCCATGAATGGTTAGCGTAGACCCGTTGGCTTTAGACGAAGTAGACATTCTCTATATGTATGTATGTATGTATGTATGTATGTATGTATGTATGTATGTATGTATGTATGTATGTATGTATGTATGTATGTATGTATGTATGTATTGACAATTCTGCTTTTTTTGTTTTGTGCTCCAATCATAGTGTGTCGGCTCAACAGATTTTATGAAAATCACCTTTGATACATGTAACTCACAACGGTTTTATTCAGTGCTTTTCCGTACTTAATAAATAATTCATATGATAAGACAAATTCCCTGTTTTTGTGGAATGTTTACCACAGAACGGTACGAGCCTCAATTGCGGTGGAAGGCACTTCAACGGCGTTTGAGGCTCAGTTCAACTCTAGATCGAACTCGGCACTCCACTCTAGGTAAAGTTTCATACAACATTGCAGTTCAATGATGAAAAGTTAACCTCACTTAACCTTACTGGCCTAATCGGATCCAATGCTCTCCCATGCTTATCAAACTCAGTAGATTTTAATCGGATTCGAACTCATAATGTACGCCACCCATTCAGCTTGTTTTCATGCCAAGGGAAGAGTCGGTTTGTCATGCAGGTTTTCGAAGTACATGCGACGAAGATGCTTCACAAAGCGTTTTAGTAATTTAATGAGTATTATATGTATTATCGTTCGAGTTTATCGTTCGAGTTTCGGCATAGTGATGGGGGGAGGGGCGGTTCAACGGCCTTGGGTTGGGTTGGTAGGTGGATTTGTGTTTGTTCAGAGGTGGCACCCTTATCGCACTTATACAATACGTAGTGACCAAAGATGGCACTTGACTTGATATAATTTATGGAAAATCGTGCGAGGGTGAAATATTACAGAATTCTGCAAGGCGCACGTTGATTTTTAGGTTCTCTTTCAATCATACATCATGTTTTCGTTAAAATTGTTTGGCAATTCTACCTTCTCTGTCCACAGTCATAATGGAATGCCGAGTGACTATGACCTTTCCTGACCGATTACTAAGACGTTATGTGGAAGAAAAGCCTGTAAAATTCAAACATTACGTCATGAAGCTAATGACAGGGACACAGAACTTTGTGAATGTTCGCCAAGATATCTATTTTTTGTTCTTGCTAGTTTTCTTGGAATCAAAGTAATTACAGATGCTTCCTTCAAAGGATCAATGCCACGCCTACTGACACATTCTTCCCAGGTATTCGCACATAAATGCTTTGCTAGGAACGCTGCTCGAGAAGTTCGGCGTCGGTATTCGGAGGCGTTGTCTCGTCTGGTGTTATGGTACAGAGTGTTTGCGTGAGTACAACAATGCATATTTTCTTCTCTTTTAAAGAGTGCTTGTCATTTTTTATAGCTGAGCTGTAGGTCCCGTTATAGGGAAATCACACGTTACCTATTGGAATAATAATACTCCTGGGCAACTATAGCATATGTTAAGTGACAAAATCGGGTTTTGATAGGCAGCCAATGCGTGAATGTTTGAAATCAACTGTAAGCAAAATTAGTCATGTAATTTATTTTAATCGCAGACGATTCTCCCGATTGTAACTAATTTCGATCTTATCTATTCAACTGGATTATTATACTGTTCTATGCAGTGTTGTCGAAATGTACAACGTCTTGCTTTAGGTTCAACTGCTCATTTCTGACAACTTTTGCTCTTCTAGGAACGCATGCAAAGAGCGGGGATATTGAAGATTGAGGTGAAGTCTAATTTTTCAGCAACTGTTCCTGTCTTACTCTCTGTTGTAGTCGTCAACAATGAGTCGTAACAGTGAGTATTTGCTTGCCATGTTAATTGTTCCATAAATACAAATGGTGCTTCCTTCAGCAAGGGTGAATTAAAACAATGCACCTCCAGGACAGATATTTAGACCCCCAAACTTTCATTTAATGCTTTTTTGTCAACAACAAGTGGGGCTCATTTTAGTATCATGCAGTAGGTAAATATTTCCATCGGCTCACTTTTGTTAGTGAACAGGTAAATGCCGGATACTTTAAATTTCAAATATAAGTAAATTTAAGATAATATTAATCCATTTTGCAAGATGACCCTTGTCTTGTGTTCTTATTTTAATGGGGACTGGTTTAGAGTTTCGTCGAAGACTGAACAAAAGTTCGAATGTTTCTATATTCAGGAGCATACTACATTAATCATCGGTAATTTTATCATTCCACTACATGATAAAATTAAGTTCGGTAAACACAGCCTCTATGGCGAGATCGACCTGATAACCTAGAGCACATTTATTTAAGACTCAATATTAAAATTCATGACCCTACTTATATCTGTCGTAACAGGATTTATTAAGAAATTTTGGATATTTTGGAATTCGTCTCTGAATCCCAGAATAATCGACTGTGTCGATTGATACAGCGACTACGACAAGTCTGTGTGCAATAAATTTCTTCAGCTAGTGCACTCAGTGATAGTTCATGATATGTTTTCTTCGATAATGCGATTGGCAATGTACACATGACAACATGATGCTTAAAAAAACTTTTAACCTACCTAAAGCCATCAAAACTCAAGGTGCATTATTGATACGATTTAGGTGGCATAGTTCTCGAATATACCAACTGTCAAATAATACGCTCAACCGACTTTAATTAAGCATTTCTCTCGATTATTCTCGCAAATCCATGACACTACTTGACTTCATGTTACATCAACGTTGACAGTTTATCAATATAAACAAAATTAAAACGATGTTATGAGGTGGTTGAAGACAAAGAACAATAATCACTTCGGGTGGAAGCGTCCCACCGTTTTCACATAGCTACTTGACTCCGGGCACGTTGTGTTAGAATTTTGCTGCTCGGTTATTTAAAGTACGTTGTCATCCTCAATGTCAAGTAACAAGAAACAAAAACAAAAACCAAAAACCCAAAAAAGAAAGGGCTTAAAATGCCACGGATAAATATAACAGGCAAGATAAACGAAAAACGTTTCGTTAAAAGGGGTAACTCTCTTTCCATTGTCATGTTCAAATTCATTCACACTGATTTTACTCGACGACGGATGTTTCCATGTAAAAACTTTCATTAACGGACTGAGATTAAATTGAACGCAACCTGTCTCCCTCGTCATGCAGGTACCTAAATGACACATGACCGTATGGCATTACGTTTGAAAATGTGTAACAACATGACCTTGCAAAACACCTGACTTGATCAATGTACTAGCTAAAATCGAACTGTCAAGTCCCATTTTCAGCCGTCCTCGTATTGGGCCGACCAAGAGAGACTGTTTATCATTTTGTCACATATTATTGACCACATATTAAGTTTCCACTGTACGGTAGCGCTTGTGTATGCAAAAGTGGTAAAGAAATCTGACAATGTCGTGTTTAGCCTACTATAGTGTGAAGAGTCCGATCTGTGAGGCCAGACAGAGATGAATTTTTGACATCCATTTGAAATATATTCTTATTATTATATGCGAAATTCGTAGGAAACTATTCCTAACTACCTTATCTGTAATAAAGTTGTGTTAATCACTTACTTCTCCCCTATTACTGTGAGCTGCGAGCTCGAATGCGTGACATAATTCTGAAAATTAATATGTACACAACAAGTATTGTAAAATACCATAATCATTCAGTTCTCCTGCCTGTCGAATTAACGAGTGGTGTTTTTTTATCGTTAAAATGCATTATGCATTGAAAGAAAGCAGAAATAAATGTGAAATAATAGCTGCATTTTGCAAGGCATCCATTAAAGGCCTGGGCTGAAGTATATTTGAGAGAAATGTAAATTCATGATATGTTTGCAGCCAGGAATCTGAATAAACATTATTTTTGTCGAGGCTATGTATTTAACAAAACACAAAGATTAATCTCTGCAAAAGCATATTCAAATACTGAAGGTTCCATGCCATGTATTATGGCCTTCCAAAAAATGAATTCTCGAAAAAACAGATTAAAGCCTATGTATCAGTAAAGCTATGATTTTGAACAGGCTCGTAAAGCACTTTTTACCTTCCAACACTTTGATTTCAATGAAAACTTTATTGCCCTGGACGACATAAATTCGTAACTTTTTTCCCAATTATTAACCACAGCTTTGCTTTGATTCAGTTGTGTAATCTTCCCATGTCTTGTAGCTCATTTAGACCCTTTCAGCTGATACATAGGTACAGATTATGAAGATTTAAAATGGTAACTCAACAATTTGCCAACACTCTGTTTTACTTTGCATGTTATGGCATGTCATTTCAGACAACAAGCCGAAATGTCTTCCGCTGTGTTACCCTGGAAATTACAAATGGGACAAAGTCAAGGGCGAGCTAGTTAAAAAGGAGAGCAATCGTCGGCAGTTAGTGTTGTGTGAGGACGCCTTGGAAATTATACGCTCCATCGACGGTCTCATTTGTCCTGTTGCTGTCACTGGTCCTGCTAAAACTGGAAAATCATACATAGCCAGTCAGCTGATTGAACCAAGGCCTCAAGATTGTGTGTTCAAAACATCATATTCAATGCTTCCAGAGACAATAGGTTCGTATATATATATATATATATATATATATATATATATATATATATATA
>LD348932.1:9704-20199 GCA_001465055.1 Ptychodera flava | reverse complement strand
AAGAACAAAGTTAACCACCACAGGGACGGCCACTGGATTTCTAAACAGCCAGAACGTACTAAATTTTAATCGAACTGATTTGAGGGGTGGGCACGTAGTTACAATCACTTTCACAATGTGATATACGGTTCTCCCGGGACGGTTCTGGATCATGACTTGGGGGGACCGCTGCTGGGTTTTACTCTCTCGAGTGAGAAAGCGTCTTGGGAGGAGAACCAGACCTATTCTCGGAGGGTGATCTGAAAAAGTGCCCCTTTTTCTCGATTTCACGGACCTAGATGTCTCCGTGATTTCCGACTAAAATCACCCCCTTTTCCGCGAAATTTCTAACGAGCGTGCGTACCCGGCTGCTCCGAGACTGCCACCACCGGGGGGGGCTTTAAGTACAAAGCTGATCCCGACGTTTTTTCGAAAATATACGTCATGTCACCCTTCGAAAATGAAGATTTTATGAAATCGGAACCTGAGAATTTCAGCCCTTTCCGTCTACTACCTTATGAGGTGCTAACGAGGTACTTGGTCAGGGCGATAAACCCCTGCGTCAGTGATCGGCAGAACAAATGAATGAAGGGGATTAGGGAGGGCAGTTAACAGATATGGACTGTTTTCTTTGAAATACTATACAGAGATAGCTAGCATATAGTAATAGGCACACACTAGACACAGATAAGGCTTGTATAAGGAAAAATAGTTTAATACAAGACATTTATTGATCATATTCATAACTTCTACACTAATAATTCCTGCCACGCCCTGTGATACAATGTGGTACTATTGTGTGCCATCGAACGGAATCTTTCGCGCTCGCCAAGGTCGTAAACTTGTGTGATATTTTCAAAAGCCACGGCATCTCTGAGAATTAGAATTACTGTTTCGGTCTTGTCGTTGCATTTACTCCATAAATCTATTTTTAGGCCTAAATATTATAAATAACTGAGACAAATATGGTTATCCGTCGCTAGCGAGATGAAAGCTATGTCCGCCCACAGGGCCTGGCAAGAATTATTAGTGTAGGAGTTATGAAATGATCAATAAATGTCTTGTATTAAACTTCTTTTCATTATACAAGCCTTACCTGTGTCTGGTGTGTGCCTATTATTTTACCCTAGCTTAGTCGCTATCTGTGTATAGTGTTTCAAAGAAAACAGTCTATATCTGTTAATTGCCCTCCCCAATGCCCTTCATTAATTTGTTCTGTCGATCACTGACCCGAGTGCTTATCGCCCTGACCAAATAATTCGTTAGCAGCTAATAAGGTAGTAGATGGAAAGGGCTGAAACTCTCAGGGTCCGTGGCAAGAGGATGGGAGTAAAGTACCTAGACACTTAATTTATGTATGTCTGCATAGATAAACAGGAATAAACAACGTATACTATTAGGTATGCATGTATGCGCGAAAGCCATTACGTAATATTCTAAGTACATGTAGTTCAGCAGCGACGGTGTCCGCTTTGAATTTTCGTGTAAACTAATGGATACGGACATATTGGAGTCAGGAAGACATTTTGTCCCCTGATGTCAAATAAAATTGAGGCCAAATGAAGTACTTTCCTTATCATTGTGAGAGAAAATCAACTGATTATGAAGCGTACAGGTGTGATATGTTACCTCAAAGATTATGGACTGGCCCTGGTCGTTTGGAGTTTCTCGGGCGGACGCCACTCCACGATCTACGCGACATGTACGTGTTGCTCTCTCGACCATCCCACAACTAATGCAACAGTCTGCTGAAGTTAATTCCTGTAACTCTACTACTCTGTTTTGATATCTAAATGCCACAGATGCGTCAGACTTAGGCAAGTGTAGCTATACCTCCTTTCTCTACGTCAGTCATTGTACAGACCATGGAGGTCCTACCTCTACCTCCGTGTACAGACCACGTTCTCACTGGCAGGACCGTGTACAGACCACGTACAGACCAATGACGATCTTATGACGGAGATGTCGCGTAAACGGTAACGGAAATTTAATTAAATTAAAACAAAATTAAGGCTGCCATTCTGTTTTGTAATGCCTTCCTTTGCCTTTGTACAATAAACCATGGTCGTAAAAATATAGCATTAAGTATAAACTACTAATTTCCCGATAGAATTTCGTAACATTTCAAAAACACTTCCGAAGTAAACATCAACATCCATCATTCCACGAGTCATCGCTTGGTTTACTATTTGACTTTTGAGCCGAATCAATGGGGAAAGTCAAAATGGATCAAAATATTCTCGTTTTTTATTCAAAGGTTCATCACTTACGTTTCTTTGCGTAATACTTGATTCGAAACCTATCTCCGTTACATTTATCCAAAGGGGGGAACATAATGAACAACGCAAAGATCCAGTAATGACAATGAATCTGTAACACAAGCAATTAAACCAGCGAAATTGCAAAGAAAAGCAAAAAACAACAGGCAGAAATATAAACGAACCTAGAGAGTCACTACAAAGACAAGCATAGTCGGCCTTGATACAATCTCTGCCCCCCTTCTCTCCCTCTCTCTCTCTCTCTCGTGGTGTATCACGTGCACCTGTCGGACATACTTTAAAATAGGAAAGTTTTTGAATGTGGCAACTAACCACGAAATTGTGGTTATTCCATCGCCACAAAGAACGCTGCCGATCATTTATTTCACGATGATGTCATTGCAAAATCTCAAACAAATCAATGTTTTTTCACCAATACATGTCTCCAGCTACAATAATTTTACTTGGGTCACATCAGACAGTTGACATTTTAGAAAGGTGGGGGACTTGCAAAGAGTCAAAAGAAAAAGTTTTGTGTTTCATAACATCGACAACGAAAAGAAGGCATGTCAAATGCGTAACTTGTAGATCCGAGTTGCTTTCATTGACATGAGAATTTTCCTAGTGATAGTATTGGTTTTCTATTCGTGTTCATTCTCACACCCGTTGGCTTTCCTTCACGATAAATCTCTACAAAGCAATTTAATTGTTGCCAACTTGAGCCTGCTGCTAGAAAATTCAACGCGATCTTTTGTTTTGAGGATCAGACACGAGTAGGCGCGGCATCATTGTCAAGCCATTGGCAGTGGAACTGGTCGTCCACTACGCTGTCTTTGGTCAAATTATAAACAGACAGACGAGTTCATTTCGATCCAAGAAACATTCATGTTTTTTTTAGAAATGTTCACTCGATTTAATCATGATTTTATCAACCCGACTTTGCACAATCGGTACAAACACTGCATTTACTTCATACGGTAATTTTAGTGTTTGTGGCTTGTTAGTGTTTTAGTTGTGTCTACCAAATGAAAGCCTGGGAAATTTGAACGAACTTAACATCCCAACTTTGATGCCGGAGTATTTTAATGCACTAAAACACAGTTCGGAGACTAACTGATAGTATATCAATCGACCTTGACACTATGCAAAGCTTTTGTGGAAGTATGCAAATTTTGTTTACAACTTGTCCATTTGCTCGCTCCCGTAAACAAGATATGAGCCAGCATAGTGTCAAAGGTCGCAAATTCCGTCTTCCGGCGTTACTCCCATCCTCATGCCATCAACTGGTAGAACCAGTCGATCGTTGTACTCCGTCTTCGACCATTGGTATCCTGAAAATAACTAGTCAGTGTTCTTGCTTGCTTAAATACAAAGCTGATGCCGACTTTTTTTTCGAAAGTTTACGTCAGCTAACCCTTCGAAAATGAAGATTTTTTGAGATCGGACCCTGAGAGTTTCAGCCCTTTCCGTCTATTAAGGTGCTTTTCGGTCAGAAGGGTTCAGTTACTACCGCTAAAGATAAGGCTACTCTTTTCAATAATTACTTTTATTCTGTTTTCACAAAGCCCAATTCCAATGTCATTTTGCCTGACATCTCCACCTTCAAGCATGGCTCTTTAGGTAATATTTCGGTCACTCAGGAGGAAATTTTGAATATTCTCATTGATCGCGACACTTCTAAAGCAATTGGCCCGGATGGTATTTCCCCACATTTTCTTAAACAATGTGCCAGGCAACTAGTTGAACCATTGTGTCATATCTTTAACTTATCACTTTCAACAGGTATATTGCCCGATGATTGGCTGACGGCAAATATAGTTCCGATACACAAGAAATCGGATAAACAACAAGTTGAAAACTACAGACCGGTTTCTCTGTTATGTGTTTGTAGTATAGTATTAGAGAGATCTATATTTAATGTTATCTTTCAGAATATAATAGACCGCATCCATCAATTGCAACACGGCTTTGTTAAAAGGCGTTCGTCGTTGACTCAACTTTTGCAAATTTTCCATGACGTTGGTTCCATTTTGGACAAAGCTGGTCAGGTTGATATGGTGTATTTGGATTTTTCCAAAGCTTTCGACAGTGTTCCCCATAATTTGTTAATTCATAAACTAAAATCCTTTGGCATCCATTCTCAGTTATTAACTTGGTTAGAGGCTTACCTGACTAGGAGAAAGCAAAGAGCTGTTGTCGAAGGACTACACTCTGAGTGGCTCCCGGTAATTTCGGGGGTTCCACAAGGTTCCATATTAGGACCGCTGCTATTTTTCTTGTACATCAATGACATGCCCAGCGTTGTCCAACACTCAACTGTTGCTTTATTTGCTGACGACTCAAAGTGTTACAAAATTATCAATAATATTGATGACTGTGAGTGTCTTCAGAATGATATCAATTCTTTGCTAAAGTGGAGTGAAGCATGGTATCTCCGTTTTCATCCAATTAAATGTCAAATTATTACAATTTCTCGCAGTAAACATCCACTTATCTATAATTACAACATGTCAAGCATGATCCTTGGTCGGGTTAATTCAATTACAGACCTAAGAGTGGATATTTCTTCCACTTTGGTTTGAAACAATCATATACAAAGACTTATAAAGAAGTCCAATATTAAACTTGGTTTGATAAAGCGGATTTTAGGTTTCGATGCTCCACAAAATGTAAGTAAGACCTTGTACACTGTCTTGGTTAGGAATGGCTTGGAATATTGTTGTAGTTTGTGGGCGGGTACTACCAAACAAAACATTAAGGCTTTGGAAGGGGTGCAAAGAAGGGCCACACAGTTTATACTTCATTATCCCGATTCTGATTACAAAGAAAGGCTTACAGAACTTAATATTATGCCTCTCACATACAGAAGAGAAATGTCAGATTTGATATTTTTCATTAAGTGTATTCATGGATATTATGATGTAAATTTAAATGACTTTGTTCACTTTTACTCAGCCAATTCGAGTTATCCCAATACGAGATCAATTGATGACTATTTAAAACTTAAACCACAGTCTTGCCACACAGAATCATTTACACGTTTTTACTTTAATAGAATTGTATCACTATGGAATCATTTACACTCAGATATTAGAATGTCGGGGAGCGTCTCTCTTTTTAAATCAAGAGTAACTTCATTTTATCAGCAGAAATTTGTAAATATTTTCAATTGTTCTGATACTTGTACATGGGTTTCAGCATGTCGCTGTCATAATTGTCGTCCAATTTAATTATTTCCGGTCTTTTCACTGTTCCACAGCTGCCGACTTTGTTTTTTACTGTATGTTAAATTGTTTTTTATTGTGCATTTTGTTATGTGCCTTGTTGTTTTTATTTTTCAATTTTTAATGTGTGGTGGGGCAGTTATAGAGGTGCTCGTCACCTGTTTGTCTCAACCTTTCACTGGCGGCCATTTTATTCTTATGTTGAGTGCCACTCCTGGAGAGCTAGTTGTTTGTCATTGTGTATTCTTTGTCTTTGTATGCCAGTGATGAAGTTTAATGAATAAATAAAATAAAATAGCTGCTAACGAGGTATTTGGTTAGGGCGATAAACCCCCGCGTCAGTGATCGGCAGAACAAATGAATGAAGGGAATTAGGGAGGGCAATTAACAGATATAGACTGTTTTCTTTGAAATACTTAGGGGTTATTACACGAAGTTTGGGCGATACCGCGTCGTATTCGAGTGATGTGTCCGTATTTTGACGAGTTGCGCAGCAACGAGTCAAAATACGGACACATCACGAGAATACGACGCGGTATCGCCCTAACTTCGTGTAATAACCAATTTATCATACATGCATGCTTTGGTTATGACTGCTTTCCTACAGACGCTCCGAAATTAGAGACGAAATCAACTTGGAATCGACCTTGCTTCCCCCAGGCTGTACTTATAAAAAGTTGGTTGTTAAGGAGTGATGACAACCATATCACTTCTTTATATTATTCCGCTATCGGGCCACCCCACTTCAAAGCAGGGTTTACGGCGCACTTTTAAAGCGAACAATTTCAATATTACGATGTCGACACGGGTTTTCACAATTTGAAGAAGATGTATTTTTAGTTTAAAATGACGTTGGATGTAAAACATAGACTGGAGTGTGTAAAATGGGTGTGTTTTCGTGTTTTGATACGTAACCTCATCCCTGCGTGAAAGTTATGAAGCCGGCAAAATCGCGTGCGTCAAAATACTCGCGCCATGCCAGCGTTCGATTTCGAAATCGATCGAGTATGAACAGCTGAGTGCATGGAGCAAGCAGCTCTGCGACATCTATGAATGCACAGTGGATATATACCCGTACCTGTCCAGTCACTTTATCTCGAAGAATTATACATGTCCTCAGACGTCAAATATGACGAATATACCTTAGCGGATTAGGGAAAACATGAAGTGAGTACACTGTAAGCTGTAGAGTCGTAACTCGTTTGTGATTTTGTTGCTGTACGAATAAAACATTTCAAAGGTATTTCCGTCGTCTGCTCGTATATTTTCGTTCCTGGCTTGCCTTAATCGAACTAAACTTCCTTTAACAACATAAGCGAAAGTTTGACTTTCCCAAGATCTTACATTGTATCTGAAACCCGCACCGCAGTGGTGCCGCCAGACACGATCATGACCTGTGAATCTCACTGACAGGTGCAAATCGGAAATATTATGTGCACCTTGAACCTTGTCTGTCGCGAGTATTTTCAGTGTGGTTGGATTTTTGTGGATCATTTAAGGCTGTAAACGATGTAATTCACCACCCAGATACTTAAGCACATCAACAGGAAACTTGTCTTAAAGCGGTTCTATCATGATGCACGGTCAACCGATATCTTACATGTAATCTTCAGCAGCGTAGACGACATGAAAACACTGCACCGCCGCGCCACGGGGCCGGCCGGCCGTGAACAATGACAGGTTTCGGCAAATGATACAAATTTTCAATTCGTTTGTTTGTATGTTTTTGGTACAACTGTACTTGTGCATAAGTGCAATGGCCATGAAGTCACTGCAAACAACAGAATTTTGACCACAATCATAATGACGTTTCGGATTGTCATTTGTCTTATGCGCTCCACTGTTTTATATACATGTACATATATACCAACGAAGGTCATGCATACCAGCGAAGGTCACGCATACGCGTCGCTGTAAGTAGTTCGGTTACAGTGAAAGTATAATTCGTATTTTCATTTTGCTTTCCCGATATCGATATTGCGTTCGCACTCACATGTCTTGAACCTTACGTCATTCACTGAAATAGTTTTCGGACAAACTCAAGAAATTCGACAACTACTAACGAATAGTCGGCAAAATTTACAGAGACTGGCAATAATAATTATGGTCATTTTACCATCTTTAGCTAAGCAGACTCGCTTGGCGGAAGCAGTATATAACGATCTGAGTTCCCATTTTTACCCTACCATGTGAGTGTGGTATTCGAACGAGTGAGATCATAATCTTACGATGTTCCGAGTGGCCTGGAGATTTTTTATAATATACAATAAATTGACCTTATCAAAATTACTCTGTTTTACATTGCTTGGATATTGATATTTTTTTCTATACTTTTTGACTTTTGATTTTTTTGATTCTCCATTGGCGGCAGCACATGTACGGTTACAACCGTCATGTAATGACCGGAGTGCGATTGTAAAGTTGTCGGGAACAGTTGTTGTTCAGAAGAAAAATCATTTTGTATTTAGAGGCTGCAGTTCGGGATTGTTCATGATAAACAACCAATTATACATTTCCTACATCTTTGGAACGGGGATTACGGTAATCTTTCATGTGATGAAAATTTTTTGAACGTGTTTGCAATGTGTTCCCACGATAAGTGTGAACTGATTCTTTGTCAGTAAAAATCGTCAGAAATGGTCCAGTAACCATGGGAAAATAGACACAGATGAAAAAATCGGTGCGAGGAAGATAGTAAGAAATTCACATTGCAGTATTTGCTGTCGTATTTCTCAGCAGGAATAACCCATTTTTACACGTTGTGTATAAGAAGAGAAAGCAGGTGTTCGGCGGTCAATTGCTTCTATCATAATAATCTCAATCACAGATATTTGGCGAGAAGACAGCGGGTACTTATAATCTCGCAAAATTATTGACATCATGTCTTTGTATTGACAATTTTCGACCGGAGGCAGTTCAAATCAACAGCCATGGTATATTAGGAATCGTGTTTATCACTGGACACCGAACTACCTGCTATCAACAGTACGTTATGTACCATCGGCGGTAACACATTGGTCGGAATCTTTTCTAATTCTGCCCCGCCTTTTGCACCGTCCTGAAAAAGCTAGATTTTGTGTTACCCTGACATATAATACAGCGACCTTGCACAGCAATGATCATTCCAATGTTTCTGTGGGGGTTTGTTGGCTTTTTAATTTGCTCCGTGGCCCCGGTAAGATTTTTTCAATACGATACAGTTTGAATTTTTTTCAACGTAAATTTAGTATATTGCCAGTTTGTTGGGTAAAGTTGTCTGGAATGAAAGTTTGAGTTGACGCTGACAGAGTAGACGTCGAGCCCGGTACAGTTGACTGAGATCCGGTCGGCTTGGGGTCGGGAAACCTGCAGAGTTCTATATGATCATCGTTCGGAATTTAGGTGAATTTTTTGGTCAAAGTAATTCAGTAACAATGTATGCCAGATTCCTTGTGTTGTTTTTGTCACCGTCATACGCGTATAAAAATATCCAGTGCTCGTAAATGCGTGCACAGTTTATTCACTGACTGTTTACGCAGCAGTCGTCGATTCGACTAGTATTTGCTGCCACCACGTAACAACTGTAAGCACCGCTTCAACAGTCAATACGAAAATTGTGTGCTGAATCGAGTAAGATAATAATTGGCTTGCAGTGGGAAAGGTCAGTCCATCATCCGTCAAAGTTGTTGAGCCAAAAAATCTCCACTGTGCACCAACTACATGAGTGGCTGTTATAGTTGTACACGTAGTTCCATGGACTTTCCTCTGTCCCTTGTTACGAGCTATGTTCAAAGTGCGTCAAGCAACGAATATCGGTGAAGTACCGGGTACATTGATTTTGTTCAAAGCTACAGCCTGTTTGTTTCCCCTGTTGTTTTTTGTGTCCCTAACGTTGGCTGGCTCTATATGCGTACAAACATAGCAGTGTGACGCAAAGATACACACTGTTTTACATGTGCCACTCCTAGGCCCTGGGATCGATTTCCATACTTTTAAGTCAAGGCCATTAAAATAGAAGTGATTTTAATGATGGAACGAATAATAAAAAAACAATATAAAATTACATTTGAATTCAGAACATGAAAACCAGAGCAAGAAGAGTTTTCAAGTTAGTTTAAAACATCAGTAACCTTTACAAATGCTTTTCATTTACTTGCGAGGTCTACAGAAAAGTCTTAAATATCAGTTTAAAATAGTGACGATTCTTTCAGCGTTTTAAAGGAATAATTGTTTCATGAATCGAGGGCTGTGTAGTAATAATGCCATGATGTATAATAATTGTTATATCATCAATCAACGTTGTATGACAGCAAGTGACTTTTAATCTGAAAGGGATATGGATGAGTACAGATGTGTTCAAAAAGGCACTGTCAAACGGAACAGAAGTGACTGTCATTATCCTGGACACAGAGGGACTTGAAGCATATAACGCACATAAAGATGACGATATGCTTATGTTTGCCTTGATTGCCTTAGTGTCGTCTTTGTTGGTCTACAACAGCAGCAAAACCGTTCGTGCAGAGGACATAAATAAGCTCAGGTAAAAGAGAGAGAGAGAGAGAGAGAGAGAGAGAGAGAGAGAGAGAGAGAGAGAGAGAGAGAGAGAGGATTTCGACGAATGTGTATTCTAAATATTGTTGGCAGTCCTTGGCTCCTTAATAAAATGTCATTTATTACAATGTTTGTACAAAATTATACGTGCTGCAGACGATGAAATTTTCTCCACGTTTCTATTGTTTTAGTTGGGTTAATAGATTCATGAAAGTGATTAGTTGGAGCGCGAGTAGTCGAAAGAAGACAACTCTACTTGAAAATGAAATTATCAAGTTCTTCCCGAATTTCATATGGCTCCTACGTGACGTAACTAGGTCATTCGAGATTTCCCGAGACGGTGAAGATGTAATAGTTGACTTCAAACATTACCTATTGGAAGAAGTAAGTCTTACGTGATTATTATATATAATCCCATGGTATTTTTCTCTGTTTGACGTCATCGTATACGAGTGTTTTTCGCGGAGCCGTACAACTTCGAGCCGAAGGCGAGAAGTTGTGCGG
>LD348928.1:205526-216728 GCA_001465055.1 Ptychodera flava | reverse complement strand
TAGGTCACCTGACCAATCAAAATTTCAAGGGTCAGGTGCACGAGTACTAATTAACACCTATTAACCCTGCAAGTTTGAGAAGTTTTCGTTCAGCCGTTTAAGAGATCTAGGTCTACAAAGAATCGGCAGAAGAAGAAGAAAAAGAGGAAGTGGAGGAAGTAGTAGAACTTGAGCAATAACAATAGGGTCCCAGCCGGTCGGCTTGGGCCCCTAATAATTGTTTTGACAACCTGTAAGCAATTAATTTCAAAATGTTGTGGTATAACAAAGAAGGTTCTTTCAAATTCCGAAAATTTTCATATATAAAACTGCAAAAGTTACTGAGTTTAACAGAGTTTGTAGTTTTAACTCAGTAAACATATGCTAAACATCTTGGTAAAAGTTGAAACTACTCTGCCTCTCTTCATTTTTTGTAGTGGGAAGAGTGGGTAGCTAAACAAATCGTTACAGCTTTGAGTATAAATCCTCGTTTTTAAGTGTCCCAAGTGTCAAATAATACAAATCCCGACCACAGTTCCTAGGCCTATACATTGCACGACCCGAGGTGCAAACTTTTTATAGACTACCCCTTCGCTACGTATTTAGGTGTTGCGAGTGTAGCGAAGGCTAGGAAAAGAAGTCTAATTACAGTGAAATATAACAATGCGCAGCCTGTTTTAGATGGGACTATCTTCACATAGAGTGTCTGGTATGGAACAGTTCGGTCTTGCCATTGATTTACATATCGTGAATAATTATTCCTTTCATAAGAGAAAGAAAGTTGAGAGTAGTAACAGAGAGAGGGTCACCGGAACTTCGTTTAAAGGACCAGGGACCCTTACGAATAATATGAAAACTATACTAGGGTACGTTGGCGATTGATGAAAGCTAAGACATGATAATTTTCAAGATATGTTGAGGTGATGCATGTAGATATTAAGTATGGAATACAACAGTAAAGTTGTAAAAGAGCAGTCGCGTCGTTACTCGCCAGAGAGACACCAATCTTGTAGCGTAGTTAAGAACGTGTAGCGAGGTGTAACCAAGTCTAGGAGTAAAATTTTGTGAAAATTGGAGAAGGGGGTGTAGCGAACGTAACGAAGTGTAGCGAGGTGTAGGAGGTTGTAAGATGGTCACTTTTTACTCGCCAGACAGACACCAATCTTGTAGCGTAGTTAAGAACGTGTAGCGAGGTGTAACCAAGTCTTGGTGTAAAATTTTGTGAAAATTGGAGAAGGGGGTGTAGCGAACGAAACGAAGTGTAGCGAGGTGTAAGGGGCTGTAAGATGGTCACTTTTTACTCGCCAGACAGACACCAATCTTGTAGCGTTACAGTTTGACTAAAATACTTCATGCATAATAGTGTACAAAACATGAGGTTTGTTCAAGATTTCTTTTCATCAGCATTAACACCAATTTTGGGATTTGTCAAAAAATTACTCATATCTTTCAAAATTTCATAAAAGTTTTGAACTTCTTCCTTTTGAACTTATGTGAAAGTAATCACTCTGTCTTATTTTGTACTAAAAACTGTTTGCAAATGTATGTACACATAGTTAACGTTAAACTAATCACAACAGTGACATGATACCTGGTATGACAAGCTGACGAGCGCGAGCGTATGATACGAATGAGGGAAGGTGATATGACACCGCGTTGACCGTGTGTTTGCTCTAGTGTGTTCTTCCGAACTAAATAAAATAGTACCATTATCTCGCTAAATTCTCAGGTAACCCCAACACGACCAGAGTTGAAAAGTTGTCCATTGCCTTAATTCACCTTAGGTCGACATTCCTAATACATTATTTCTTCATCAACTGTGATAGCAAAACATTTGCTACGAACACGTCCACTTTACACAGGCATATCCTTCCATGGCGAGCAATCAAGTACGCTTTTCTTGGCTTTATTTTGACGATAAATCAAAGAAACTGAATGTAAAAATGTTACAGAATGCTTCACAGAATATAAACGAACACCTCTGAAGCATTAAACTTTCAATTTTAGCGTTAATTTAGCTCCGCTACACTTCGCTACACTTGTTCTCATTTGCATACAACTTCCCACCTCGCATCTTGAATTAGATGCCTAGGCCTGTTGAGTTAAATGCTCCATTAATGTGACTATTGGATATTTATTCTGAATTATGTGTATCAATTACTTTTTTAGGCCAACTGATCGCGATTTCAAATTTGTTACTAAATATAGCTGCATGCGCACGACATCAGACACCGCTGTTGCTTGCGCATTTGTTGTTGCAGCTTGAAGTTCGAGCCATAAATTCATATAAATTAGTGTGACTTTTAGAATGCATTGTAACATAAGCATGTTGTATATAATATTTTTATCGTTCTTGCAGAAAATACAGACAAATATTTATTTTTGTATGTAAATGAAAGAAAAATGACGTTCAGTTATCAGCACTATTGCATACTAAAATGCCACATATTTTGCTTGTCAAGACAGCCAATGCCGAATGGCCATTACTTTTTTTGAAAACTGAACTCTAATCAGGACTTATCAATTACCCAATCGTTTGATAGCAGAAAAATGTTCAAAGAAAAAACAACATAAACTGCGTAAAAACTATTAGCAGCATTCAACTACGAACATTTCACGGTACCTGCCCGACTGCCTGCCCCGGTGGAGATCAAAAATCGTGATCCATGCTCATGTCAGTTCCGGATATCGGAAAAACTGATGCAAATTCAGTTCCGTTCCTTATTTGGTGCAGCCAAACAAGTCAAGATTTGTTTTCTATCCGTCTTTTATGGAGACCAAAACAAATTCACGCCCTTCTACCGACATGAAGACTTTGTGGGAGAAACCAACTTTTAAAATAGTCGATCGATCGTATGGTACACAAGTTCGCTAAAACAGGAAGTCAAGATGTGCTAGTACAGCTGCCGATGTACCCTTTTACGATAGGTAGTCTAATTTGTATGAAAAGATCGTACGACATCTGCGTTTTTGCAATATTTAACTAAACTGCTGCGTGATGGCTCTCTGAATGTGTCATGGCAGACAAACGACAATGTGAACCAACGAGGTTTAAATCGCATCACAAAGACCGCTAATGTCACAATTATTTCAAATTTCATGAAAAGGTACGGTACCGCCAGAAAATGAAGCGTCTAACTGGCTGTTTATGTATTCACATAAATTAGTGTGATGTCAGGTTAGACTATGACGTCGGACTATCAAATACGGTTTCCCTCAGTTGCCGGAAGGAGAACTTTATGGAGGTGCTAATTGGTCCTCGTTAGTTTGGGATTAGCTGATGAACAAAGGCTGGTTCCAGATAGATTACTCTCTTTTGTTCACTCGCCAGTTCCTTTCCATTGTCATATTTCTATAATTTTCTCATTTGCTGTAAATTTACCTTCTTAAAATCGTATGTCCCGCATATCTTTCAAAATTGGCACGAAGATGCATTTTCACAATTCTTTGTTCCAATTAAATGGTGGCGCCGTTCAGGAACCCGTATAGTATGAATTCTTATGATTATTCATAGATGTCCTTGTGTACAAAGTTGGACAATAGAAAAACGCTGGTAGGGTGCTTTTCATACTTTCACGGCTTGGATCTTAATATAGTGTTATGTGGGCAAACTGATAACTTGTACATTGTTTCTTTTCAAAAGTCGGTAGAACTCAAAGTTATATTTATTGTACTTTCTAAGACGATTGAGCCGACAAAGAACTGTAAATGTATAAATTGAGGTTACTTTCGTTATAATAGGGAAGGCACTCGAGATTCTGATTTACACAGATCCCCACTTTCACCTAGGCCTGGTGTAGCCCGAGATAGGCCGTTCCCGCACGACACCAAAGTCAATAAACCTGGTCAAGTTCCGCACCGTACACCTGTTGTCGCCGTATTACTACGTAGCCGCACCTCTGCCTTTATTAGCTCACATGTGTAAACACGTGGGCTAATGTCATAGCAATGTCTGTCTGTCTGTCCGTGTGTGTGTGTCCGTGTGTGTTAGTGTGTGTAAGCGTGTGTTTGTGTGTGTGTCTGTCTGTCTGTCTGTCTGTCTGTCTGTCTGTCTGTTTACACGATAACTCAAAAACGCCTGAACGGATTTTAAGTCAGATTTGGTACACAGTACCATATGCTACTTGCAAGATTTGATTGGATTTTGGTTAGTGTGGCTTGCATATTGATGAAGTTATGCAATATCGTTTTTTTCCGTACAATGGTTTCCCCATGGAGACGTAATGACAGTGTGGACATATAACAAGAAATACTGTACTAAATTTCATGAAACTTTCGACAGATGACAATCTCATAACATTATGATGATACTGTGAGTGTCATGTCAATTATCTGCTCATTTGCATATTTAATGAACTTTTGTTATTACTGAGATAACTCTGATATTCCTGCATCAAACTTGATGATACTTACAACAAATATTGATCTGATACATATTTAATTATAATTAGAAGCATTGAGCAGTGTCAAGTTAATAAATAGCTCATTTGCATATTTTATGAAGTTTTGTAATTAGTCATATAACTCCGATATAACTGCACCAAATGTGATGAAATCTGCTGCAGATACTGATCCGACTGAGACCTAACTGTAGTGTAAAGCATTTTGTAGTGTGAAATTAATTAAGGGTTCATTTGCATATTTAACGAACTTTATAATTAGGTATATAACTCTGAAATTACGGCACCCAAGTCAGTGAAATCGGGTACAGATATTGTTCTGATAAATATCTAATTGTACTGAGAAGCATTTGGCAGTGTCAAGTTAACAAATAGGTCATTTGCATATTTTATGAAGTTTTGTAATTAGTGATATAACTCCAACATAACTGCACCAAATGTGATAAAATCTGCTGCAGATACTGATCCGACATTGTGGTGTACAGCATTTACTTGTGTGAAGTTAATTAAGGGTTCAATCGCATATTTAATGAACTTTGTGATGAGTGATATCACTCCAAAATTACAACGTTAAATTTGATGAAACTTGCTACATATGTTGATCTGATAAATATCCATATGTACGGAGAAGCATTGAGTAGTGTCAAGTTAATAATTAGCTCATTTGCATATTTCATGAAGTTTTATAATTAGTCATATAACTCCGAAATAACTGCATCAAATGTGATGAAAACTGCTGCATATACTGATCCGACAGATATCTAACTGTGTTGTGAAGCATTAGTAGAATAAATTTATTAAGAGTTCATTTGCCTATTTAATAAACTTTGTAATTAGATATATAACTCTGAAATAACGGCACCAAATTTTGTGAAACGTGCTACAGATATTTATTTGATAAATATTTAATTGTGCTATGAATCATTGAACAGTGTCAAGTTAATGTAGGGTTTATTTGCATATTTAATGAACTTTGTAATTAGTGACACTACTCTAAAAATTACAGCATTAAATTAAATAAAACGTGCTACAAATGTTGACCTGATGGATATCTAATTGTCCAATGAAACATTGATCAGTATCAAGTTAATGAACAGCTCATTCGCATATTAAATAAAGTTTTGTAATTAGTGATTAAACTCTGAGAGTACTGTGCGAAGTTAAAAAAAAGTGCTACATTTAGTGATTACATATCTCTTATTGTTCTACTGTTAATGAACCTGTTGTAAAACACGTGAGCATATTCAGTTCATATCTGGTTTTATAATTATGACACCATAATGGGGAGACTGGGAAACTGTAGTCATTTTGTCTGGTGGTAATATGTGTTTTAACGAACGACCTGGTACTTCTTTACAGTGTAAATGTTTTGCCTTTTTTTAGATTCGCCAGGATACGAAACCCTCCTTCTGATTCCGGCAGTTCGTATGCAGTGTTCTCTCAAAAGGGTTTGTAGTGTATCGAGCCTGATACCGTATTCATTTGCCGATATCTGATCAATTAGCTCGACAACATATCCGATAGCCTAAAAAATATCCAGTTACTCAAGTTTTTTTCGTCCGTCCTTGTATTTTTTTATCCACGCGTCAGTGTCTTTTGTACCACAGTCCCTTAATCCTGTGATGGAGAGACTCTACACACAGTGCAGGGGATAGAGGGACTGTGTTGTTTGTGCTGAACAATGTAATATCGTATCGCGCAGTTACCTCCATGATCGTATTTTAATAGTGCAGCCAGTGTTCGCATTTTCAAAGCTTGCTTAATTTGAGCGATTGACACAGTGACAATGCAAACTCCAAAATTTGAACGAGAGATCGAGCGATTCAAATGAATGGGTTGCTTCGGTTAGGTGTGTCGCCTTTATCTTGTTTGCTGTGCAATCAATGTGTTTTAATATGGACAGCACTAGTAAGGAGAGAAATTTGGCGTCAGTTTTTTTTTGCCTTGAAATTTGGTATTGCTGATCAATCGATCAAGCTCATCCATATTGCAGACGCATTTGTTGTGTATTTTTCCAGCATTTTAAATTAGATCTGTGGTGTGATAATTGTAAAGTTGTGTATTTGTGCGTGTCAGCACTTGTGTGCAAGGCCAGGGTCCTTCTCTATCGTGCAAGGGCGAATCAGAAATACATTGTAGATAAGATTTTCAGAAAAAGATCAGTCAAACTTCCGCCGATCCAGCTGATAAAGCTGCAGGTGCCAACAAAGAACTATTTGGCCCTCTATTGTTTTACTGGACGCTTGTCACTGATACTTGTCTCCTTTTGACATTAACGTTATAGCCACTAACATGAGTAACAGCTTGTAGCATAATGAAGTTCAAGGGACGGAAACGCGAGTAAAACCAAACATTTTGCAGTGTATTTAATCTACGGCCCCTGTTTGATAATAGAAGAGTCATTTTATGTCACATCCACCCATGGCGTGTGTATCCACCATAGCCGACATGTCCAGGCTTTCGACGTGCCAGTTAAGCTAACTCGACGTCGTAATTGCGATATATGTTCGTTTTCCCGCTCATTTATAAGTCATTAGAAGTCATAAGTCATGGTTCAAATAACGATTAATTTCTCTGGTGACTGCTACGAATTTCACAGCCATATCTTTTCTATTTTGATCTTTGAAACGCCTTTTTCGTTTGCATGCTGCGAAGGCGTCTGGGAAAGGTGTACTGAGACGGCACAATACTAAATAGTATACAATACGGTTTAAAATGCCATTTAGTGAGCTCGGACTAGTCACGGTAACGGTGGACAAGTTGATTCGCTCGTCCCTGAATTGTGAATACAATAGAATTGTTATTAATTTTTACTCCATTTCTCACATTTACTTACATCGTGCGGTCACATGCGCTGGTCAACGACGTTTTCTTTTGGGGAATCGAATACTCACTATGTAACTTCAAAAAGACGTAAAAAATAAACAATCGGTAAACATGTTTGCATTGTCGACTTCCGGTGTTTTCTTGGAAGAAATCGAGTAAACCATCAAATCTGACCAAACGGCTGTTTTCTGGGCCACCACCTCCTCCAAAAAGAGAACCGTAAACTCGGCTTTCCAATCGTCATCACATTGATTTCACACTTATGACGTCAACCACGATGAACAAAAGTAGTCTGATGTCAATGTTCGCGGTTTTTGGTTATTAAGCATTGAACAAAAGATTCACAATCGTTGTGAAGTACAGGATAAATTCGAAAATTTCACATTTGGCGAAATTATAAGAATGGGGCTTAGATACGAAATAGGCGGATGGCTTCGGTTTAGAGGTGTGTTGTGCTCATCCTTCATGTTGTTTGTTGTGTAATCAATGTGTTTTTATATGGAGAGTAGTGTAATCAATGTGTTTTTATATAGAGAGTATTAGGAAGGAGAGGAATTTTGCCTCAGTTTCGTCCGTGTGATTTTGTGCTGCGGATACCCAACTCATGCACATTGCATGCACATTTTTCGCGTACCTGGCATTTTTTCCAGCATTTTAAATTGGATACAATCGAATGACGGGAAGCTTATCGGATAAGTACATCGATCCAATGCAAAACACTGTTCAATACCTGAGTCTGATATGTAATACAGACGGATCTATTCATAGTTGCCCAGAACTTTGAAATTTGGGAATCACAGCTTTCGCCTGGAATCGATAGTACGCATGTTAGATACACACGACAGCTAAGAACAGATTTATACCTATCTATAACGTATGACGTTGCACGACCTACGGTTTAATAGTCTGCAACTTGCTCTTGATGATATGGCGTTCTTGTCTTGATGTTAAAGTGTTCTGAAATTCACTCCTTCAACTTCGTTGCCACTACCTGGCGGTTGGTTACTGTCAGCCAAAATGACCCCAGAAACTGACTTAAAGCGGAAATGCTGTAAAGAGCAGTAATAAACCATTGTTCGAGAACAGCTGGCGGTATCGCGTGAAGTTCAAATTAAAATGGCAGCTCACTGAATCATTTTTCATCTCCAAGATCACAGACACTGCCTGCCTATATCAAAATACAAATGCACATATTTTATTGCATTTTCAACCAATATTATATTTACTATGTCGTCCATTATCGGGGTCGATTGATCAGCGCCTTCCGCGGCTGTGAACCCTTTCCTTGATCAGATACTGACATAAAATTACATTCTATTTACGCTTGAGTAGGCGGCACCGAGATTTCGTAGCAGTGTCGACAGTTAGGTCGAACAGTTAATACTCAATCTAAATCTTACATTTAATCAGCCAACATTTTATGAATAAACCCTTTCCTGGTACACCAAAAACGTATTTAGTTCATCAGCCACTGTATAGATTGTGCTCAAAAAAGGTAAATCGCTTCCAAAAATCATCCTCATTAGCCTTACTTTCACCGTTCGACACTTTTTTCAATGATTGAATATAATGAAGGGGTTCAATTGTTGATTTTGTCTGTCGAATACGTTGTTTATGGATATTCAAAGACAAAAAATACCCGAACATGTGTACTAACTCGCCCTTTTCTCTGTTCGGCATTTTGTCACACTGCAGATGCTCGAAAGTGTTTAACTCAAGAACGTGTAAAAGAATTTCTCAGAATTTCACAGATGTTTGACGAATAGGTTGTCTCAAAAACGGGTCTCAATTTTTCAAAAGATTTTTCGATTAGAATTATTGCTTCTTAACCAGATGGCACTAATAGGTTGATAAATTGTGTTTCAGCACTGTGATAAGGGCTTTTTCAAAAATCAGAGGCACGGTTTTTGTAGCAGCTATTTTGCACTCATTGACGCCAAGACAAAAGCCTTCTCAGCTCTGACTTAATCTTTTTTTCGTTAGTAGACACTTTCACTAAAACTTGGATTCATCGCCCATTGACTTCTTCATCAGACAAAAACATATTCATAGAAATTGCTTTCAGATAATATAATACTTTGGTAGAATTAAACAACCTGATGGCAAAATTCACGTTTGAAGTAAGTTGTCGCAAAAAGGTGGAAAGCAAAACTTCAGCATTTTTTTTCTGTGAGATGGAAGAGAGTTAACTTTGCCTGCGCTCAAACTGTCGCTCAGAACATTTGTTAATTACGAAAAGTATGAGAAATTACGAAACATTATAAAAGCACTGTCGGAAGTTTATAAACGTTGTTATAAAGTTTGAACGATGATTTTCGATTGAGATTGTGGATACCTGAAATAGTTTGTCACATTTCTTTCAAAAAGTGTCCAGTCCCTGTCATCGACCGTTGATTTCTTGTCTCTTTTTTATTATACAGACAAAAGAGAGATACAGAGATAAAACAGCAACACGAAGTAGATAGTTACTAACAAGCAGCAAAGAGAGACAACAGGGAAAATGTTTCCTTGTTAACAGATGTTTCTCGAGTTCCATTCTTTGACAACTTCGCAGAATTTATAAAACAGTTGTTAACATGTTTCTTCGCCAGAATAATAAATAAATGCTCCAAAAGAATATTTGTGGCATTTAGATCATACCCAAAGAAGATAGACATTGCATCACGGGTGATATCTATGTTGAAAAAAAAATCAGAAACATACGGGATAAATTCTCTCCATAAGGCAGTTACAGTGGGTCAAGTCCAGAGTCGATGGAGTTTCAATCTGACCTATTTTCTTTAAAAAAGAGTTAGTAAAAATATTTTTCTGAATAAGGTTGAATTGGAAACTTCTACGTCTATTTCCTATTGTACATTTGTACGGAAGATTAAGAAAATTGTCTTCCCTATGTTTTTGTAAAAAAAAAAGAAAACTGACCAAGAACTCCTGACCTTTTCTGGCATTGTCACGATTCTTTTGATAATACTCCAATACACAATTCCAGATGAACTCTTACCAAATATTTGTTTGCAGAAATCGGAACGGTGATTGTTCATCGGCAAAAGCAGTCATATTTTATTTTCTCTTATACAAAGAAACTGATTTCAAAATTCTATTATAAGAAATGGAATCCTTACGTACGTCATATCTATTAGTAAAGGTCTGATCATCCATTTTAACACCATTACAGAAAATCTCAGAAACATAATTTACGTTCCAGTCATTGAAGTTTCAGCAACCAGATTATTTGAATTATTCCAAACAATAGCGTCTAATAGGAGCACACATGCTCGACAAGAAAAAAAATACAACTGTCCCAATATCTTCACAAGAGGATCCCGTCAAAGTAACTAACAGCCATATTAACACTCCACTGCCACCCTGAAAGCAAAAAGACTACAGACATCGACCTGACCAACCAAAGCCTTACTTACAAAAAGCCCCGCCTTATTGATAAGAATCATTCGCCCAGTTTAAGCGATGTATTCATTTCGTCGCTTCGATAAAGTATGTGTGTGATAGTGAGCGTACGAGCGTGAGTGCTTCACGGGCTCTACAGCGTGTGGAGGGGTCACAGTCAGAAAAATTTTAACATCTTAGCTCGGTTGCTGAACCAATTTTTTTGAGATTGGTTGTTGAACCAATCTTTTTGAGATTGGGAATATGGCCGAGCGGTTTTGTCTGTGGCTGTTCTGCCATGTGACAAGGTACCGTACGTTGTGAGTTCGAACCCAAGTGAAACCAACATATTTGAGACCTGAGGCTTCACCTTCAATGTGGAATTATACTTATGGATAAATGCAATAGAAGGACTATCTGAAACATTTTGAGTCATGTGCATTAATCAACAGGTGGACTATCAATAGAATGGGCCCTTTTTCTGCCTCACTGTTTGGTTTGGCACAGACAGTTCTTACCCTAATCCCTGATATCTCTACGTACATTGACCTAGTGAAATAATGGATCAGGAATATGGGACAACTGGCAAGGCTGAGAAGTCTGCGACAGCTTCAAT
>LD348928.1:169349-200140 GCA_001465055.1 Ptychodera flava | reverse complement strand
AAAACAAGGCACAGCGACTGTGGACAGTCTATGCCAGTGTAATTGGCCTTGTAAACGTATCTTCAGCGTGGCATTTGTAGTTGTGGCGAAAAAAAATAAACCCTCTCTGTATACTGACGTTGTTGGTTTTATTTTGTTTATGTGCATTAACCCCTTGACTACCTATGGTGCCGGATATTTCCGGCGCCATATTGAATTACCATATACCTTGAGTGCCGGAAATATCCGGCACAGTTAAATAGGCGTATTTGCTTCGTTTTTGTCGCTAAAAATCCCGTAATTTCGGCGCCTGCACGCAGCGCAACTAAGATTGATGTATCCCGATCTGGCCTGAATGTGATTGCGCCCCCGTACGTCCGAATATGGCCAAAATCCGGAAGCAAATGTCGTGACCCATGACCTCGACCCTGAAAGGTCAGGCTGATCACTGAAGCGTCGCGCTGATTGTGTACAGTTTTCAGAAGTACGGACGATCGCGAAGATGTTTATGAGTTTTTATTTTAATGAAATGAAATGTTTATTTATTGAAAACAAATGATTTATATGTAAATATGTTCTATTAACAGCAATATTCCTGAATGAAACTAGGGGAAATACAGTGTTTTACTATAAGCCAGTGAAATTTTATAGCAGCCATATTATCAATATGATAGGTCACATGACTGGTCATGTGTTTCGTCATGTGATATGTTGTTCCCTAAAATGTATTTTTAAATATTGTGAAATATTTTTTGATAAATCATAACCATTTTAGATGCATGTTTCTGCAAGGAAGACTTAAAGCAGGTGTGTACAAATATAAAATGTGTTGATTTGCAAATACAGAATCATGTCAGATGCTGATGTTTATGGTTCATTTACTCTGCCTTTTATGAGAAAAATCTTAAATAGGTACATCTATAAATAAAGTAAAGGGTAGTTATTATTACATATATGTAAAGGCAATGCCATGAAAATTGCAACTGTATTCAAATTTGCATCATTTTATGGATTCAAAACACGTCCAGATGATTCAAATATTCATATTCTTTGCCTACTCTGGTCAGATGACGTGTCATGTGATCAGTCACGTGACCTTGAAATACAAAATTTATGTATGAAAAAAGTGGGAAATTTCATGCTGATTCAGAAAATATATGGTTTATTGGTACTTACTTAATTTTTACTCTAAGCAGTGTTCATGCAATGACCACACCCCAGATTTTATCAATATTTACATAAGGGGCCTGGTATATGGGAATACATTTGCCTTGGTAGTCAAGGGGTTAACTGTAAGCAATCAAGGAAGTTTTGGGATGGAAATAGAGCAAAGGCATGAGTTTCCACGAGATCTGTGCTACAAATATAACTTTACGCATGCGCACTCTTTTGCCAGTGGTGCGTGAATTTGGTGCGTGTAGCCTGCCAATATGAGTATGCGCAATTGAGTGAACGTGCGCGTGAATGTGTCGTCTGCACACAACATCCCGTGTTATAATCATGTCATTCAGCTTTGCATGTTGACAGAAACTGGAATTACTGCAGAGAATAATTTTCAGAACATCACATGTGAGTCTCTAAGGTAACAAGTAGGACGTTTAGGAAATCCTTTCAGAAAGTTCACGCCGCCTGTGGCCATTTTGTGGAGTATATAAGCTTATACTAGTTATACGTACCTGGAGCGTATACAGTATTTCTACTGTACAGTGTACATATTGCCGGATAATATGCAATGGAATTTTGCGTTTCACGTCGTTCAATCATTCAGATGGAAATGCTGCCCTTCTCCAAACTTTGAAAAAAACATTGTGACAGATTTGGAATGCTAACAATTGTATATCAAGAATGACGTAATTTAATGAGAAGATATTGTATTCGAGCACGGCTACTGTTTTTGATTGGAGAACTCTCATCATGATGGACCGTGGTTGTATTCAACAATCGAGAGGGCAAGGGTGAGTCGAACTTTTCGTATGTCCATGTAGCACTTGTGCAAAAATAAGCGAATCAACAGGCCTTTGGCGAATCAATAAATGCATTTTTCACCATGCTGAAAGGTTGTAAGATCCGTCCGTCACTTTGGGACGAGGTAGATAATTGCAGTCAAACCCAGCTGGGCACATAATGTGACTTTGTTACGAAGACGACCGGCCGTGCGGTGGAACTTTGCAACAAAGTTTCAATATCTGAACTGACGTACTTGAATGACAGGCACAGGAAACGATGGCCAATAAAAACGCATTCTCGTTGCATTTTGATAATAATGTATCAATCACAATGACAGAGAAATTATGCCTCCTCTCGGCAGAAGGGCCATGGCCAATTTTTAGCCCTGCTACAGTATGTCTCAGTGCTGAAAAGGCCATGTTGTTGTCAGGTTGTCATGGCGACTTTTAAATATGGATAGTTTTCAATCGGATTCGAACCCACAACATACGGCATCAAAATAAAATTTGCATACAACTCTGAGAGTGAAACGGGTTGTTAAGAGGTCACAGAACTTTTGAGTCCCACTGTCGTCCATTATACCTGTTTCCTTGGGTATTAAAGGTGTGCAAGTATACACATCAAAAGACTAGAAAATTCACTTCATGGGCAGAATCTCGTAAAGTAGCCTTTTCTTGTCTGGTTAACGAAAACAGATACCCTGATCTAAAATACGCATGGTTTTAAATAAAAAAAAACTGTGGTTACTTAATGGTTACCATGGCAACACGAAACAAAAATGAATACGGAGTTCATGCTGTGATAAATACACTTAGGAGAGCATTTGCATAGTAACTGGGATTACTTTTAATGGAATTTGGAAAAACTTAGAATGCAAATAGGTTACTATGTAAACACAGGGCAGTAAAAATGGATATCATGTTTTGTCTTTCTAACCCAAAGTAACCCTTTGGTATAATATTTCTGTTGATTACTGGATTTTTACACTGAATATTTGGTCTTTCTAACCCAAAATATCCCTTTGATATAACATATTCTGTTGTTACTGGATTTTAGATGGAATCTTTGAAAAACTGGTAATTTTTACTCCTGAATGGTTACCATGGAAACATCTCACATTAAAATGAGTGTGATTTTTTTGGTGTGCTAACAAGAAAAACCCTTATTATCAATTTATTACATCAATCAATAGTTCTTTAATAGGAATTAGGGAAAACGTAACATTTTCAATCCCAAAATAGTTACCATGGCAACTCGAAACATTAAGATAAGTCTTGTTTTTGTGTTCTCTGACCCGAACTCCCCCACTAGGTAATTTTCATATCAATCAAAGTAATTTTTCATGGGATATTAGAAAAACTGAAATTTTCAACCCCTCAAATGGTTACCATGGAAACATGGGGCACTGAAATCGATATCATATTTGGTCTTTTCGACCCTAAATATCTTTATGGTGAAATTTTCACGGAAATTGAACCTATTATTATTCGCGTTATTATTTCTATATAATACTTATATTAATTATTATCATTATACTTTATTGTCCTATAAAGGATAATCACCTTACAGCTCGGAGGATAAAAATAACGACCTGACAGACATAAAAAACAAAAACAAAGCAAAACACAGACTAAGTCAGCAAACACACGAAAAAAAACACTTCAGAGATTGAGTCTCTTGATGGCTGTTGGAACAAAGCTCTTGCTGTACCGTAATTTAATACACTTCAAGCAGTGAAATCTCCTTCCTGGAGGCAATAATTCAAAAGAGGAATACAAAGGATGGTTTACGTCAGCAGTGATTGATCGTGCTTTGAGCAGTATTGCATTATCCGTGAGCACTGAATGGGACGGAGTGGGTCTACCAATTATCTTAGCAGCTGTTTGGTAGATTTTTAACAACTTATTGCGATTTACGGTAGAGAGCAACGAAAAGTAGCAGATATTGCAATAAGTCAGAAGTGGTTCAATAATACTCCGATGTAGTAAGAGTAACAGATGTGAATCCACATCAAAGGAACACAGCCTCCTAAACCCATGCAACCTCTGCTGACATTTCTTTTGAAGGGCTGTTGATGATGATGACTAAATGAAAGTTTACTGTCAAGAATTACGCCAAGGTACTTGAAAAAGGTCACCTGTTCAACAGGTTCTCCATCAATACAAATTGGGTCATTTTGGTCAGGAACCTGACGAAAGTCGATTGTAAGCTCTTTCGTCTTTGATACATTTAGCTCTAGGAAATTCGAGCTACACCAATAAGAAAAATATTTAACCGAATTTATGTAATCAATTTTCGAGTTTAAGTCACTAAGGAGAGCAAGTGCAGCTGCATCATCTGAAAATCTGAAAAATAGGCTAGTTGGAGAACTACTTTGGCAATCATTTGTATACAAAATAAACAAGAACGGACTTAAAACACATCCTTGTGGGGCACCAGTGTTTGTAGAAATCATCGTGGATTTGGACTGTCCAACCCTTACACATTGTGGTCTGTCAGTTAGGAAATTATAAACCCAATGAATGATTGAAGATGGAACATTGAACTTCATAAATTTATCTATTATAATATATCGCTGAATAGTGTTAAAAGCAGAACTGAAATCAATGAATAAAATCTTGGCATAGTTACAAGCTTTATCAATTTGTTCTAACAATTTATGGAGAAGAAAAGCGACTGCGTCATCTGTACCTCTATTGCGTTGATATGCAAACTGATTTGGGTCAAGTTTTGATTGAACGTGGGGGAGGAGATTTGACAGGATCAACCTTTCAAAACATTTCATAATGAGAGATGTGAGAGCTACTGGTCCATAGTGATTTAATACAGAAGGTGATGGAATTATGGGAACAGGCATGATTGTCGACGTTTTCAAAATTTTAGGGATAGTGCCAGTGTCAATGGAACGCTGAAATAAATTCTGAAGACCAAGTTCATCAGCGCACGCCCTCAGCACCCGACCAGTAACACCGTCTGGGCCTGGGGTTTTGCGGGGTTTCGTACCTTTCAGCTGGCGCCGTACATCACAAGCAGTAATGACTATCTCATTTTGAAGTGGAAGTGGACAGGAGGTCAGCCTTCTGTTACATTCTGCAGGAAAGTCTTTTTTGTCAAACCTGGTGTAGAACATATTAAGATCTGAAGCCAATAATTGTGGATCAGATAAAGATGATGTTGATTGTACGACGCTTTGAATGGACATCTTTTTCAAATACTGAAAAGTAAGATCTAAAATCTTCCAGCCATCTCTTTAGACTGCAATAGCTGCTGAAAGGGATCTCCCAGTCCAACTGGGAGGGGATCAGAATAGGAGAGAGAAGAGGTGTAAATAGAGACAGTGCTTTGGCTATGGCAAAGTTGGCAGCATTCGCCAGAATTAGCCTACTAAGCAATCAGTTGGAATCCATGGCAGACTTGGCACGGGGCTGATCCCCAGCCTGTGACAAACCAAGGATCCAACTACCAAACAACTACCAAGCTCTGGACATCTAGTTTTCATAAAAGGTGTGTAATAAATTCACAGCTCATTAAAAATACTGTATTCAAACTTAAGAATTGATACTTTTAAGTTCCCATCTTACAACTGACATGACAAAAATTTCATTGAAACACAAAATGAATGAATGTTTGAAAAAATATATATATATATATATATATATATATATATATATGAAATTTATATCCCACCATTTTATATCCCACCATGCACACACAAGCACAAACACACACACACATATCTATCTATCTATCTATCTATCTATCTATCTATATAATATATATATATATATATATATATATATATATATATATATATATATATATATATATATATATATGTATTGAATTTATATCCCACCTTTTGTTTTACGTTTGTTTTGTGGATGGACGGTCCACCTATTTTCTAAAGTGGGAATTGGGCAGGGCAGGTCACCCTGTTATCTAAATAATCGCAATCATACTCATCCATAATCCCTAACACGAGGTCAAAATTCGTAATACACTAGTTATAAACATAGACACAAAACAGCACAGAACAGATAGTAAAGCTCCGGTATAAAAAAATCAAATGAAATAAAGAAAAAATTGGAACTCTGGCCAAAAGGCCATCAAGTGATGTCAAGTGTTTCAAAAATAGTAAGTGCATCCTGCCCCACATACGGAGGGGGGAGTCAGCCACTTTTTGATATCTGCAAATAATAATCAACGGACTCCCCAACGCTGAAGAAACTGACCGGTCTCTTACATTGCCCACCAGTGTAATGCACTCTGCGTAGTATTTTCAACAAGAGAAAAGCCAATCAGAAGCCATCATCCCCTAACAAGAGTGCAATGGTTAAATCCAACATAAATACACAGAGTGACTGCAATGACATGCAATTACATATCAAGATGAAAAAAATGAGCCGACATCAAGTGTCATTATATTTTCTAAGACAGCTAAACCAGCCTACTACATTTCTGCTGTTATAAATGCACAATAATTTTCCTCCTTCCTTGACTGTGGATCTGAGGTCACTATCATTTCAACCAACGTCTACCAAGAGAGAGACCTTCACGTTTGTAGACCTGTCATTTAGGACAATAGTGGTAATATTTGTAGCAGTAGTTCAACTTCTTCATTAGATGTGGAAGAAGAGAACCAGACCAGCTACCCGAAGCCTGAAGGTAAGTTAATCGGTTATCTCAATAAGTTCAAGAGATCGTCAATTGCTTACTGTGGACATATGGCTAGAGTATACATGGCAACTTTGTTAATGAAGTTTATGAAGAAGTTAAGTGCAAGCGCATGGATATAGACAGACTGTTTGACTCCTACCAAAGGACATTTCATAAATACAAGAAATATGTTTCAGAAAACAATGTTTGGATCAGCGCCTTGGAAATTGGATTGCAACAAGCAGTACTGAACTCAAGAAATCAAGCAGAAACAAACAATTGTTTGTCATGACCAGTCTACTGGCCAGTTGCCAACGGAAAATATCAAGATGAGTACTGTTGCTGCATCAACCATTTATGACACACTGTCTGAAGATTCAGTTCGTTCACCTCGTTCTTAACATTAAGGACATTCATCGAGAAATTCTACTTCTGGACGCAAGAAAGTACTCCTACAGAAGTTGTTAATAATGGTTCAGGTAGTCGTGAGTCTTCTGTGTCAAGTTCAAAGTCAAGTTGTACGTCGAAGTCTGTAAAGAAGAAGATTTAAATTGTACATTTCGAACTTGAACGGTTAAAGCAAGAAATGAAATGCATGACAGCTGGGCATTAGGTGAAATTAGCAGAAACGCATGGCAAGTAACTTGAAGAGTTGCAAGATGATAAGTCAACCATTTCTCAGAGTACAGAGATGCAAAGTGGCATGGAACAAGTAAACAGGTACTTCAAGTCATTTCCTGTTCGTTCTCAAAGTCAGAAACCCAACTAGTATATTAGTTATTAAAACCTGAATGGGAAAAGCTCAAGATTTGAATCCCAATGCACCAGAATGGCATCCATATAATCACAGAGAAAATTATAGTGGACATAGGCTAGATAAAGGGGACCTTTTGATCGTCAGCAGGATACTATTGAATGTATGTTTGTACATCAGAGTGAAATTATGCAGGCACTTACCTTAATTTTAGTATGCCAAAACGTACTTTCCAGTCATTTAATGGTGATCCTGTGTCTTATGCAGTCTCCACTAAAAAATTTGAAGTGAATATTGACCAACAGGTCACAGATGACAATACCAGAGTAGCATATTTGATGCAGCATTGTACTGGACCAGCAAAAGAGGCAATAAAGAACTGTGTCATTTTGCCAATGGTATCAAGAGGCCAAGGGAATACCACATCAAAACGTTGGGCAAAAACATCTTGTTAGATCTACAATATTGTTAGAGCTACAATTGACAAAGCTGTTAAAGGACCACGGCTTACAAGGGTTTAAAACTGACAAATTGCTTGAATTAGCCTTGAACATGAAAAGTTGTTATCTCAGTTCATTTTAGATGAATTAATGATGAACTTGAATTAGCCTTGAACATGGAAAGTTGTTATCTCAGTTCATTTTAGATGAATTACAGAGCTGATATTAACTCCATCGATAATCTAGAAAAAATCGTCAAGCCTTACAAACATATCTCCCAGCTGATTGGGCAAAGGAAGCTGGTAAGTTGATATATTCTGGAACTTCACCTGAATTCCCCCGTTTGACGCAATTGTGGAAAGTAGAGCAGCCATAGCAAACACTAGGGTTTGGTAATTGATTGGATCCAGACCAAACTCTGATAAAGATGCAAGAACAGAGAAAATGGGCAAGTTTGTGCAACTATCGACAAAGGTAACAACTTTAACCACATAGGGCAGTAATGGTAATGAGGCCGACAAGGCATTTGCAAAACCTGCAGCGAAATCTGATCGGGCTGACAAGCAAAACAGTAACTGAATGTTTGTTTTGTAAAGGTCAACACACAATCGACAGATGCTGTATATCTGCAGGAAAATCGTACGAAGATAGGAAAGGTTTTATAAGAAAACACAAGTTATGTGATTGTTGCCTTGAAGCAAGTCCTCCACACATCGCTAGAAATTGCAAGAGTGGTGGTTTGTTCTGCCCTATTACTAATTGTGGAAGACGCCAACATACCCTATTATATCCCATTTCTTCATCTGACGCACGTCAAGCAAATAATGCAAGTAATAATGCCCATTCTCTATCAAGCAGTCCTTCATCTTTGCAAACATCTGGAAGACAAATGGAAAAGCAAGAAAATGAAGATGCTTCATGCTCTGACAATGATGCAAGTGGTACATCATATTTTGGTACTGTTCAGACTAGCAAACCTCTCATCAGTCTTCTAGTCGTTCCTGTCAGAGCCATTAAACCACATGTTGGGCAACAAATCGAATCCTTTGCTTTCTCGACAGTGGATCTAACACTCATATGTCTTGATAGCCTAGTGGACTGTCTTGAGCTCAATGGGAGGTCAGTCAACTACACTTTATCAACATTAAATGATGAAAAGAGTAAACATGGTCTAGAAGTGCCGTTTGATATGAAATCATTACGACTCCACGGATGTATATCTGATTCAAGTTTGAACGACAGACAAGCTTCCCATATAATAAAACAGTATTCCATCTGCAAGAGAGACACAGAGATGGTCTCATCTCAAATTTGTGCAACTGCCCGAGATGAATAATCAAGATGTGACCACCCTAATTGGCAATGACGTTCCTGAAGCACATTGGGTTTTGGAAGAAAGACAACAAGAGGAAAACAATTCTAAGCATTGAAAACATTCCTTAAACTCGATCCTACACACATGATACAATGTCAACTACGTAAAGATTGACCAAGCCCTTAACTGTCAAAATTCTTGCCAGTGTTTTGAAACTATTTCGTCGACATTGCAACAGATGTGCAATAAAGATTTCAGTAAATCTCTACTTGACACCAGGGTTTGCATGTCATTAGAAGATAAAGAGCCAAGGCAATAAAGGATCGCTCTGTCTTTGTGCACAATGGACATTATCAACTGAAACTCCCATGGCAGTCTGACACACCAATATTGCAAAACAACAAACAGTTGGCTGAAAAGGGACTACACTTGCTAAAAAGAGATGCCTTCCAAAAGATAACACACTACTTGAAAGATATTCATCAACTCTGGAGAATTATATTTCACAAGGCCATGCAAGGAGAGTTCCTAAAGAAAATGTTGTGGTAAAAAACCAACCTGTATGGTGCTTATCTCATTATAAGCAATTAACCCTACCAAAAAATACAAATGTAGACTTGTGTTTGATTGTGCAGCCGAATGTGGTGGTACATCTTTGCATGATCAGCTCCATCAAGGCCCAGATAGCACAGGTAATTCTGGTAGCTGACATAAAACAAATGTTTCATCAAGTACGAGTTGACCCATCAGACTGTGATGTCCTGAGATTTCTGTGGTGGCCTAATGATAATTTAACCATGATTTATGCCAGTTGCTAGAACGTAAATGAAACATTAAGTTTTGCAGGGTTTGCAATAATGTCTTAAGCTAAGTAAATACAGGCTTCAGTAGCAAAGAAGTTCGTCAAAGAAATAACTTCTCTGTTATCAGAAAGAGGATTTCAGTTAACAAAATGGATCTCAAACAGCAGAGAAGTCTTATCGTCAACCAGCTGCAGAAAGAGCGCCATCTGTCATGAACCTCGACCTTTGCGATCAACCTGAACCTCGACCTTTGCGATCAACCTGTAGACAGAGCCTTGGTGTGGCATTGGGATGTAGATGAAGATGTGTTAAAGTTCAAAGTGGGTAAAGAATTAAAAGGTGAAACTCGAAGAGGAATGCTTTCTGTTGTAGCTTCTGTCTCTAATCCTCTTAGCTTAGGTGCGCCATTTATCCTACCAGCAAAGCAAATTCTCTAACAGCTGCGTAAAATTGGTTACAACTGGGATGAAAAAGTACTTGAAGAGTATCTCACTTGCTGGCATAGATTGTACAAGAAATACTTCTGTTTGGAGATATTACTATTCCAAGATGGAACAAACTTACAAACATCGGAAGAACAGAAAGTGTTGAGCTTCATCACTCCTCAGATGCATCCACGCAAGGATACAGTTTTGTATCATATCTTCACCTCGTAGATGTCAATGGTAGCATACATTGTTGCCTCATAACTGGAAAGGTCAGAGTTGCTCCCATTAAGACTGTGGCAATGCCAAGACTAGACCTGACAGCTGCAACAGTGTCTGCAAAGATCATCAAACAACTTTGTGAAGAATTACAACTACCAATACACCAGGAGCAGTTCTGGACAGACTCTACCATAGTAATGCAGTACATTCGAAAATCGACAAGGAGGTTCCAAACATTTGTTGCTAATCGTCTTCAAGTGATTCGCAATGCATCAACAGCCAGCCAATGGTACCATTACCATCCTAGCTGAATCCTGCAGATTGTGCACCACATGTTATACAACTAGACCGTATAAATATAGATTTTAGCTGTTATGGTATGAAGGCCAATAGTTTTGTGGCAACCGCTCTCAAGATTGCCAACAAACCTACTGATTTAATGGAAATTCCTGAAGATGACAAAGAACTGAAGAAAGCCACAGTTTATGCAATGCAGATGAACACGTCTCCTGATGATTCAAATAGCCTTGAATCCTTCATGTACATCGGTTTATCATGGTATAAACCACAAAAATCGGTCGCTTGGTTACTATGGTACATAAATTATCTATGCACCAAATATGGAAGATGCAATGGTAGTACCATCGAAGCTGGCCCACTAACAGTCAAACAGCTTACTCTGGCTTTGTTGAACAGGTTCGGAAGTACGTATTTCAACAGAAAATCTCAATGATGAAACCACCAAGTGGAAGACAAATGGTAAAGGGCACATCAGCCCTCGTAGTAAGTTAAATCCAGTCAGCTTAAATGGTGTTCTGTATGTTAAAGGAAGATTAAATAATGCCCCTGTCAGTAAACAATCTAAACAGCCGATGATTTTACCTCTTAGTCATAATGTCATAGAGATAATCATTCGACATTTCCATGAGAAACAAGGCCATGTGGGGTCTAGTCACGCAATCTCTCTCATTAGGAAAGAATTTTGGATCATCAGAGGTATCTCTATAGTCAGACGAGTGCTTTGAAAGTGTATCCTCTGTAGAAAATTGAATGCGACTCCTGTAAAACAAATAATGGCTCAACTTCAACTAACAATAGTAACACAATGTGAACCTCCATTCTCTCTAGTATGCATAGATTATTTTGGTCCTCTGACAGTTTTATGGAGAAGAGGAACCGCAAAGAGGTATGGATGTCTTTTCACATATATGTCTATTCGTGCAGTGCACATAGAAGTATCTGACAGCCTGTCAACAGTTTTTTTATCCAGGTTGTTCGGCTTTTCATAAGTCGTTATGCACTACCAGTATCGCTATATTATGATAATGGAACCAATTTTTGTGGAGCAAAAGAAGAGGCGAAGAAAACTCTTTGAAAGTGGAACCAGTACAAGATAACAGATTTTCTGCATTCACGAAATATCCGGTGGTAGTTCAACCAGCAAGCAGCCAGTCAAACTGGAAGAGTATGGGAGCGAATGATCAGGTCATTGGAAAGAATTCTGCGATCACTCATGAGCAACCAGTTAGTCGATAATGAGACTCTACTTACCTTGTTATCTGAAGTTGAACAAATACTTAATGACAGACCATTGCTACAGCAGTCTGAAGGCCCAATGGCACAGAAGTTCTAACACCAAACAGTCTGTTACTGCTGCGACATAACCTATGGACCTCAAGTGACCTTCCTGCAGTCTTAACTCTCCATGGTCGAAAAAGACAAGTTCAATGTACGGCAGATATATTTTGGCAACAATGGACCTGAGAATATCTCCCTTCACTTCAGCAAAGACAGAAATGGTTACGGCCGAGATGAAACCTCGTACAAGGGATTTTGATGATTATCATTGATGAATATCAACCAAGAGGCAACTGGTCAAAAGGTGTAATACAGCACACATTTCCAGATCGGTGTGGCAACACTTGCCTAGTAATAGTCAAAACTGCAAATGGTATACTTCGGCGAGATGTGCGGAAATTGTGTTTGTTAAAAGGAGCTCAGCAATACAATTGTATTTTATTTTTTATGAAACCAGTTTGATCAATAAGTAACACTTTAAAACTGAAATGCTAGTTTATTCAGCAGTTAAGTTTGTGTTAAAGTGTAGTACATGTGTGAATTCTGTACCGCATATCAGGCGTTTGGCGTTGATGCAGGTGTTATGCTGAACATGTAAATTAGTCTCTCCCTTTATATTGAAGAGTTTGAATTTAGGTAGTTCAGATCACCTTGATAAATTTGAATGTGTAGACGATCCGTCGGCACACAACAGTATATCGTAAATAGCAAATTAGTTTTCAGTGAAAATAACAAAAGTCTTACACATATTCAATTTAATTTACCTGCCCTGTTATTTCGTTCGTTTATGCACAAATGTATTTGCCATGTAATTTTCTTTAATTTTTATTTGGAACCGTATGCCATATGACGTATCTTGAACTCCCTATTCTTAATTCTGTATAAACTCTGTATTGAGTCTGTGTGTATGTGCAGTTTCAAGGGAATTTAAGGGAGTCAAACGTGATCCATGTTTCTTGAGTGTGTTCATCGAGTGGGGGGGCATAGTGACATAACATTTTCAGATTGGACACTACTACTACTACTGCTACTACTATTACTACTACTACTACTACACATGTGTACACAGCGTGATAGTGTGCTCTGAGTTTTCCTACAGTTTTTGAGTCCTTCAGTGATTTCCGGACTTAGATCGTTGTCTGATCTGTTTTTGCTCCGGTTGTGGACTGCTGCTGTCAAGTTTTTTGTGTGTTTAAACCTTCGATTGAAGAGATTTTTGCGCATTCCCTCAGTGGTTTCCGTGTGCTGTTTCCCAGGCCAAGATGACTGCGCCATTCATTGAATGGACGATTAGCTACGTTTGCCGGCCTCACGAGGAAACATGGTGTCAAGTGTGAATCCATGGAAGGAATCTCGTTTGAAAAGTATTAACAGGCCATTTCATCGATTACTGGTCCACAGAATATCATCGCTGCTTAAAGAGTTTACAGTTCAGTTATCATTTATTTCAACTCAGTTACCTGGGTGGAAAATGTGTGTGTCAATGGTTTTGAATTGAACGGTTACATGATTCAAGTTGAGCCTGTTTTGAAATCAGCGACAAAAGGCATCGTATCAGGGGTTCCACCGTTTCTTCCCAACCATGTGATTGAAGCTGAACTTCTTACATATGGTAAACTTGTTAGCAAAATCAAAACGATTCATCTTGAATGCAAGAGTGAACAGGTACGGCAAGTAAGATCTTTCTGAAGACAAGCTCTAGTACTGATTGATGCTGACTTTCACGGTAAATGGGAAGGACCTTTGACTGTTGAGTACGAAGGTAAAAGATACAGAATTTATGTTTCAACCGAACAAATGAAATGTTTCAAGTACGCTCAAAGGGGACACGTTCAGCGTGATTGTCAACAATCATCCCCAAACGAACCAACTGCTGCATTGCAAGAAAAAGACAATACGTCTGTAATTAACGATGGTCAAATTGAAAGAGGTGTCAAAATTCCGACCAACAACGATGAATCTGCTCAATGTCCAACGGAGCCAATCTATGGTGATTCGTTGACTGTCTCCAATCACGACAAAGTTGTTCAACAACGTGAAAATGAAAACACAACAATGGCTGATAATGTTGATGGTCATAACGTCGCGGTTTCTGGTGTAAACGTTAATGAAACTCACAATAACTCGCAACAGCACAGTGATGGCCATGGTAATGAGGAACAAGAAAGTATAGTTTGTGATAACAAAACTGACATTATTCAACGTGAACCGTCTTCAAAAGTTGATACAGAACACGCTGACAGAACGAATGACAACGAATTTCAAAGGTAAATGATGTAACTGATGATGAAAGGATACGAGCCCCTCCATTGCCTTTCCCCCTTCTCCAGACCTGTTTTACGCAAGCTTTGGAATCCTCAGTTTCTCCTCTGGCTTGCACTCAATCGCTTGTTCTCTCCGGACTTTCTGATTTCTTTCGGGTTTCTCAAGACATTGCAGACAAGACCAATGCATCGATGGATATGGATATGTCTGCAGATGTTTCTCAGAGCATCTCATTCTCACCGCTTTCTACTCGACGCATTGCAAGCCAGTCAACAGAAGACAATTTGAAAGATTCATCGCAAAGAGAGACTGATGACAATGAATCTGTGCTGTCGGACATTTCAGATTCTTCGTTTTTCCATGATCTATCGACTCAATCAATTGCAGACTTCTTGGAAAATACAAAGCACTCAAAGAAGTTTATTCAGGATTGTTTTGACTTTCATCCCAATTTGAAAGAGCTTGCGAAAACGTTGCTGGGATATCGCTCTTTACAGCATGTGAACAGCGCAACGAGAGCTCGCATCTACAAACTGGTACGTAAAATCAAGGACTATATCAGAACTACTGGTAGGTCAACTGCAATTGAGTCTTCACTTTAATTCATATTCGTTATGTGGAAGCATCTCACATTCCTGTTTATATACATGGCTCTGTCCTGTGTAACGCTGAATGTTCGTGGGTGTAGAGACTCGATGAAACGCTTTCAAGTTTTTGATTTTCTCAAGCATACCAATCCGGCTTCTTGTTACCTTTTACAAGAAACTCACAGCATACCCAGTGATGAAAAAGTATGGCCTTTGATTTGGAGAGGACGTTGTATTTTGTCGCATGGTTCAACAAACAGTGCAGGCGTCGCTATATTGTTTTCACCCTCCTCTACAATTGATATCATTCGTACATCAGAACCAATTCCTGGACATTTACTTCACGTGCAAGCAAATGTTGATGGCAGCCTAGTCAATATTATTAATGTGTATGGACATACTACCTCCAATGAACGGTTGTGGTGTTTTACCAAGCTGAATGATCTACTATCAAGTTTAGATGTTGACAGTGTAGGTATTCTTGGTGGAGACATTAATTGTACTCTGAATAAAGAATTGGACAGAATCAATTGTAAGGAGTCTGACATGTGTGCAGTTCGTTATTTTAACAATTTAATTCACAAGTACAGGCTTGTTGACAGTTGGCGTCACTATCACGGGGACAGCCGTAATTACACCTGGCACAGAAATGACAAAAAGGCTCGTCTTGACAGGATTTACATCAACAAGTGGATGAGATCTCGCATCACGGTGGCTTCAATTCATCATTCTTTGCTCACCTTTTCGGATCATTCATTGGTAAAGTTAAGTGTTACACAGAAAGACGTCAAACATCGCAACCCGATATGGTGTCTCAATACAAGTATCTTAAAGCATGAACACTATAAAGATATTATTTCGCATTTTTGGTTAAACTGGAGACAGCGACAGAATTACTATTGTGATTTGTTGACATGGTGGGAGATTGGAAAATGGAAAATTAAACTTTTAACTCAGCAGTATTGTGCTTCGAACCAGTACAACCTGAAAGGGGATAAATTACGCCTAGAAAGGGAAATTCGAGAACTTGAGAAAAAGTTACATGAAGACAAAAGTCTCTTTGATGAATATCAACAAAAGAAAAGTTCTCTGGCTCAGTTAGTTGATGTGGAGAGCAGAGGTGCAGCTGTATGATCTCGTCACCAATTACTTACTCACAGTGATGTTTCGAACAGTTTCTTCTTTTCTCTTGAATGAGAGCGGGGAAGGTCAAAGCCCATTATCCACATGAAACGTGATGACAGCTCAATAACGGAAAATCCCGATGAAATTCGTGACATTTTTTACAATTTCTACAAGGAGCTTTATTCTGCTGAAAATGTTGACTGTGATGCCCAATCTGCAATTCTCGACAATTTGGTACAATTGAACGAGGAGGACCGTGATTACCTTGATGGTGAAATTACTCTTGATGAACTTACTTTTGCTGTTACGCAACTTTCAACTGACCGTTCTCCAGGTATGGATGGTTTGCCTAATGAATTTTACAAAACATTTTGGTCTGTTATTGGTCGAGACCTTCATAAAGTTTTCATTGAGTGTTTTCGTAATGATCTGCTTCCTACTTCTTGTCGGAGAGCCGTTCTTAGTCTTCACCCGAAAGCTGGAGACAACACTTTAGTCAAGAACAGGAGACCCATTAGCTTGTTATGTAGCGACTATAAAATTGTCACGAAAGCTCTTTCAATTCGTTTACGTAATGTCCTTTCCAAAATAATCCATGTTGATCAGTCTTGCGCTATTCCAAATCGTCACATATTTGATAATGTGAATTTATTACATGATAGTATTTTCTATGTCAACGACACAAACTCACCTCTGGGTATTGTTGCTCTAGACCAGGAAAAGGCTTTTGACCGTGTCAGCCATGATTACCTTTTTAAAACTCTGAGCTCTTTTGGTTTTGGCCCCCGCTTTATTAATTACATTAAAACACTCTATACAGATATTCAGTCAGTGCTGAAGATAAATAGTTCAATTACCGCTCCAATTTCAATTAATCGTGGGATTCGTCAAGGTTGCTCACTTTCTGGTCAACTTTATGTGATTGCCTTAGAACCATTTTAGATAAAATTAGGAATAGCAGTAACATAAGGGGATTGATAATACCAGAAGCTCCTAGTCCTACTTGCCTTTCTGCGTATGCCGACGATGTTGAAGCTTTTATTACTCGAGATGAAGATTTTAGTAACTTAAAGTCCACTCTTAAGTTATATGAAAATGCATCTAATGCAAAAGTTAACCTCAAGAAATCTGAAGGTCTCTGGGCTGGTAGTTGGCGAAATCGTACTGACACGCCATTAAATATCAAATGGAACTCAACAGGGTTAAAACTGCTCGGTGTGTATGTTGGTGACTCAAATAATTATTGTCAGAAAAATTGGTCTGAATTAGTGAACATCACTGAAAACAAGGTGAAATTTTGGTCGTCTTTTACAGCTGGCATGTCATACAGAGGTCGTGTTCTGATCATTAATCAGCTGATTGCATCAAAATTACTTCACAGATTGACTTGTACAACTCCCGATGTTCAAACATTTTCTTATTTTCAAAACCTTTTTCTGAGATTTTCTGGCAAGGACGTCATTGGATTCCTTCAGAAACACTGTATTTACCTCTCATTCAAGGTGGCCAAGGCCTTATTCTTCTTAAAACTCGTTGTATTTCTTTACGTCTCAGTTACATTCAAAAGTATTTGTATCAGGATGTTCATCATCCATCGTATTATTTCACAGATTTTTATTTTAGAAGAGTTGGTGGTATCAATTATGACAAACTGTTACTTCTCACGACTGACATTGATATTTGTAATACTGCTATTCCTGCTTTTCATCGTGATTTGTTAAATTGTTGGAATTCTGTTGACAAAATTCGTACAGGAATCCCACTGAGTGTTCCTGACATTCTTAAAGAGCCTCTTTTTCAAAATCCACTCATTATGCATCCCGTTCATAAGTCTCCTTTTACTGTTCCAGCCTTTGTCCACGCTCAAGTTACAACTATAGGTGATCTTTTCAATACTGTGGAAAATCGTTAACTTCTTCAGATTTGTGTGATAGAGTTGCGATTCATTCACAGCGTACTATTTCTATGTTTTTACAATGTGTTTACAAGGCTATTCCTATTCGTTTGAAATCCGTCATTGAAAATCATTTTTGTAACAACAATCCAAACAATGCGCCAGATACTGTGTATTCTTTTCAGCTACAACATTCTACAGAGCACAATTATTTTCTGTGTAAAATAGAGAAAGGTGCAATTTACAAGTACTTGATAATGGTTCATCATTATGCATGTTTACCAGACAGATTAGACACCATCTGGAGGGACATTTTGAGTATTCCACATTCCATCAAACCAAACTTTGCTTCATGTTATTGTGATCCCATCATAAAGAAAGAAGGGGATTTACAATGCATTATGCACGGAGCCTATCAAACTAGTTCTTTTTTGTTCCGTGCTGGTTTTCGTTCAGATGCAAACTGTTCTCTCTGTAATGACGTTGATTCACTTTCACATACTTTCCTTGAGTGTCCAAACATTCAACCGCTTCTAGGTGTTATTTCCACTATAACATCTCGTTTAGTTTTACCTGGACAAGCTGTAAACATTGCATGGTTTTTCATTAATCCCCCTGTTAAAAACTCTGTATTTATTCATAGACGTGCAATGTCTCTTTTTATTTACCTTTCTACAATGGCTAACTTGTGTATACATTTAGCAAGAAGAAATGTGTTTAGAAACCAGGGTCCTGTTGATCCTTTGGACATATTTAAAAGCAAGATTTTCACCAGATTGAGACTTGAATTTGAATATCATCGTCTAAATGAAAATTTACATTCTTTTAATATTACTTGGGCTTTTGATGATATTCTTTGTGACACTCATGATGGTCAACTCAATTTTCACATTTAAGATACTTCCCTGCTTTTGTGCATCGCCAGGTTGTGTCATCTTTGAAATATTATGTGATAGATTTGAGATATGTCTTTCTTGCTGACATTTACTGTTGTCATTCATGACGTTTTCTGTTCATTGCCGACCATCACTTTATAGTGATTTTCTTTTATTTGTATCTTATATTTCTTTTTGTTCCTTGAAATGTGAAATTTCTTTTTACAGTTTTAGTATGTAGGGACCTATGTGAAATAAAGATATTTGAAAAACTACTACTACTACTACTACTACTACTACTACTACTACTACTACTACTACTACTACTACTACTACTACTACCCCATCCCCTTACATTAGGCTTCCTTTAAGGGAGTTTCCGACTCCTAGATCGAGAGTATAACCACTTGGTGTGAGGTGGGGCTCTTAGATACCCATGTGATCAGTTACCAACAGCAAACTCAAGTCTGCTTTATTTCAGCGAAAACCTTTCAAAACACATGCCCATGAAAGAACGTGTGGTGCAATACATTATGGAAAGTTTAAGGTAATTGAGAGCAAGACATTGGGCCAATGGACAAAACGAGTAATAAACATGCACTTGTTCTCAACATTACTAGAGAATAGTGGGTTGGTAAATAAGAGAAATAACTGACTACTCAGACAGTGAGTACGGCATGTCATATGACCTCGTGGTATATCCTCAGCCTTGATATCACACTTTATTCTAATGACCCGTATGTAGCATTACGTCATACATATAACAATCACATAAAGTATAAGGCTAGATCATACTTGAACGCTACATCCCTTCCCACGAAAATAGATAGAGCATGTAACTGTTCATTTTAAACTGTCTCTGGTGGCATATGTCTGGAATGCAAATTTCAGTAACACAAACATATTGAATAAAGAATAAACTGTCAACCGAAAGTGTCTGTCTTAAACAAGTGTTCAACTGCAAGTGTTCAAATGATGGCTCATTGAAATGTTATCAATACATAAAAATCAAGTGCCAAAAACACAACTTGGCTATGAATACTATGAGGGGGAGAGGTTACTAGCACTTCACCCCGTAGGTAGATCCTCAGCATCTACCTGTACATATCTCACATAATCCTTCAGATAGGAGGGTGGTCTTCCATGACGTTGTGGACGGCTGCTGTGTTGAGTACTGATTGAATGAGTCTAACTCACCAAATTCCAAGTCTTCAGCGATTCCTACTTGATCAGAGTCATCTGCTTTAACCTTATGATCTCCTTTTAGGATCTTAAACTGAGATGAGTTTCGCATTATTGTATGGTCACCTTTCAAGGCGGTTACCATGGAGCCTTTGGTATCCATTACATTAATTGTATGGTTGTGTTAAGTATGGAGTTACCTCTTTCTTAACATGTCCATCACGGTTGACTAGGACCGTGTCACCCACTTTAACTTGATTCTTCTGGATGTTTTCACAGTTATCTGCGTAGCACTTCATTCTTGCTTTTCTTTCTTTATCACGAAAGCGTACATTTCTATCATCCTTCTGCTGTGTAGTATATTCTGGTAGTCTTGTTCTCATTGGTCTACCAAATAGTAATGTAGCTGGTGGTACACCTGTTGTGGAATGCGGCGTGGCCCTATAGTTGCCTAGAAAACGATAAAGCTGCTGACGCCATGCTCTTCCTTCGACGTGTGATGTACGATAGATTTTCTTGATGGTACGCATGAATTTTTCTACTTCCCCATTAGCGTTAGGCCACCTGGGTGTTATTTTGCGATGCTTGAAGCCTAAGTCTTCGGCAAAAGCTGTGAACTCTTTACCTGAGAATGGTGGACCATTATCAGAATGGACAATTCTAGGTATTCGAAATAGTGCGAATATACTGTCCACTTTAGGCATTACTGCTGGTGCTGATGTAGAGTGGATGATTTCAACCACAGGATATTGACTGTAGTCGTCTGTTATCACAAGAAGATATTTGCCATTTGGCAGGTCAATGAAGTCGATACTCACCTCCTCCCATGGAGCATTTGGTAATTCTGACATTTGTAGTGGTTCTCGCTTGTTTTCCACTGTGGTTGCCTGAAAAGGAATGTTTTCTGTATCAAGATGTCAATTCAAGGGAACCAAACTTTCTCTCTAAGGAGCTGTGTTGTTTTCACGATGCCTTGGTGTCCCTCATCTGCGATATCAATGATCTGTTGCTGTAGTGACTCAGGGATAATAATACGTCTTTCCTGAAGTATTAGATCATGTGATAGTAACACACTGAGCTCATCTCGTACCATGTACAGACTATGTAAAGCATTTCTTTCTTTAGTGCTCATGCTTTGTAACTTTACTTTGTGCCAATTACCAGTCTGTATGGCTTGTATGCACGACTGTAGAACACGATCACACTTTGTTGCTTCTTGGACGTCTTCTAGCTGTATGGTTTGAGGTGTAGCGTGCTGTACTACAACATTGATGTGCTCTTCTGCAACCTGTTCTTCTCTTCTGCTTGATCTGGTATATGATAACGGATGGCGAGGCATGTAGTTTGCGGGGTTGAATTTACCAGGGTGGTATATCACCTTGAAGTTGTACTGTTGCAACTTTAGAATCCAACGCTCTATTCTGGCTTGTGGCTTTGCAGTTGGTGTATTAAAAGTGGCATGTGATCTGAAATTACATTGAAGCTATGCACATACAGGTATAGGTGGAAATGAAGAATTCCCCATGTTATTGCTAGAGCTTTATGTTCTATTTGTGAGTAGCACTGTTCTACCTCTGTAAGAGATCAGCTTGCAAGTGCGATTACTGAATCATCACCCTTACCATCCCGTTGAGTCAGGATTACACCAAGTCTGATGGGACTGGCATCTACCAGTAGCTCTGTGCAGGTCTGTGGATCAAAATATGCCATCTCACAGTTGCTTGTGATCTCTTCTTTGATCTGTTTGAGTGCTTGTTGTTGGCGTTTGCCCCATTGCCAAGGCGTATCTTTCTTTGTCAGTTCACGCAATGGTTCTGATATAGTTGCCAAATTCGGAATGAATCTCCCATAGTAGTTTCGATACTGTATCGTAATCTAGTAGCAGATCTGCTGGCTTGTCAGTAACGAGAAACTTAGCCTCAGTGTCATGAAGTTTGTACTTTATTTTAGCTTGGAAAGAACCAATTATGTTCAATGGTTTGCTGCTGCAGTAGGCATAGACATTGCTGCTGTTGTCTCTCTGTAACATGGGCTTATTGTTCAGGGTATTGTATTTATCCATACTCATAATGTCTACGGTAGACCCTGTATCAATCAGAGAAGCTACTTCTGTTTCTCCTATGTGTATTGTTACTCTAGGTCAATTTGCCATTTGTCTGATGTACAGTGAAGCAGTATTCATCTTCTGTACTCTCCACTTGTGTGTATACAGGTTTGGTATTTTCCCTTTGTCTGACTTCTTTGTTTTACCCTTTGAACGGCAGCATCTTGAACCAGATATGAACTGAATATGCTCACGTGTTTTACAACAAATTCATAAATAGTGGTACGCTTCACAGAACAATGAGATATATGTTATCAGTATATGTAGCAGGTTTTTTTCAACTTTGCACAGTACTCTCAGAGTTTTAATCACTAATTACAAAACTTTATTTTATATGCAAATGAGCTGTTCATTAACTTGACACTGCTCAATGCTTTATGGGACAATTAGATATCCATCAGATCAACATTTGTAGCATGTTTTATTAAATTCAATGCTGTAATTTCAGAGTAATGTCACTAATTACAAAGTTCATTAAATATGCAAATAAACACCAATTAACTTGACACTGTTCAACGATTAATAGCACAATTAAATATTTATCAAATCAATATCTGCAGCCTGTTTCACAAAATTTTGGTGCCGAAATTTCAAAGTTATATACCTAATTACAAAGTTTATTAAATATGCAAATGAACCCTTTATTAACTTTACACTACTAAATGCTTTACAACACAATTAGATATCTGTCGTACCAGTATGTGCAGCAGTTTTCATCACAATTGATGCAGTTATTTCGGAGTTATATGACTAATTATAAGATTTCATGATATATGCAAATAAGCTAATTATTAACTTTACACTGCTCAAGACTTCTCAGTAAAATTGGATATTTATCAGATCAAAGTCTGTAGCAAGTTTCATCAAATTTAACACTGCAATTTTGGAGTAATATCACTAATTACACAGTTCATTAAATATGCAAATGAACCCTAAATTAACTTTACACAACTAAATGCTTTACACAACAGTTAGATATCAGTCGGATCAGTATCTGCAGCGGATTTCATCACATTTGGTGAAGTTATATCGGAGTTATATGACTAATTACAAACCTTCATAAAATATGCAAATGAGCTATTTATTAAATTTACACTGCCTAATGCTTCTAAGTGTAATTAGATATTTATCAAAACAATATCTGTACCCAATTTCACTGACTTGCATGCCGTAATTTCAGACTTGTATACCTAATTAGAAAGTTCATTAAATATGCAAATGAACCCTTTATTAATTTCCCACTACTAAATGCTTCACACTACAGCTACATATTAGTCGGATCAGTATCTGCAGCAGATTTCATCACATTTGGTGAAGTTATATCGGAGTTATATGACTAACTACAAACTGCCTAATGCTTTTAAGTTTAATTAGATATATATCATATCATAATTTGTTGCAAGTATCATCAACTTTGGTGCAGGAATTTCAGAGTTATCTCACTAATAACAAAAGTTCATTAAATATGCAAATGAGAAGATAATTGACATGACACTCACAGTATCATCATAATGTACTTAGATTGTCATCTGTAAAAAGTTTCATGAAATTTTGTGCAGTATTTCTTGATATATGTCTACACTGTCATTACCGTCTCCAAAGGGAAACCATTGTAGGGAAAAAAACGATATTGCATAACTTCATCAATATGCAAGCCACACTAACCAAAATCTAATCAGTTCTTGCAAGTAGTATATGGTACCTGTGTACCAAATCTGACTTGAATCCGTTCAGGCGTTTTTGAGTTATCGTGTAAACAGACAGACAGACACACACGCACTAACACACACTCACACACACACACACACGGACAGACAGACAGACATCGCTATGACATTAGCCCACGTTTTTACACACGTAAGCTAAAACTGGTTTAGTTTGCCACATTTTCTGTGTGACTTGGAGTTGTTATATCTTTGTAACCAAGAACCGTCTATGGATAGGTGACAGTGGCAGTCAGTCCTGTAAACAAATTTTAATGTACATCATTCAAAGCACAAATTGGCCTGTTACCGTTTCCAAGCCAATGGGGCCACTCCACTACAGTAAATTTTCTTGCTGTTTAGATGTGGAGATGCCCCTTGTGATTATGTCAGCTTGATCGCCCTTCATATGACAATACATCTGTGCGTTGGACTGTTTGAGACCAATGAAGCAAACGGTGTTCTGCTGGTCACCATATCCTTGCCAAAGAAACGACTACTTCGCAGATTATTTATCACAACCTTTCAAATTTCCATGGGAGTACGAGAAAGTGGATGCCATTAAAATTTCAGATAATCTTTTGGAACTACAAGGCTATGATGACATGATCCAACCATTACTTATTATCCAAACGATCTCTTTATATATATTATTGGAAGGTGTCATGATCAAAGTTCCACTGTATAACAATGCTGAAGTTCTTTTGGAGAAACTTAGAAATAAAGATAGATTATTTTTAATATGTGTACACATCAACGAGACACAGTTGTTTAGCAGGAGCGGAGATTTACACCAATAAATTAAATTTTGAATTCCACTTAAGGCAGAGAATCATGAATGCCTTCTGATTTTAATTAATAATAGTTGCGTGTCTTCAGAACGGCACTGATTCACACTGGTGAGATTGTCTTTGTCTCGAGACAAGGCGAACAGAAAGATGACCGCAATGCATTTCGAATTACCGTTTCTTCCAGTGATTGTCATTCTGAGTGTTTTTTCACAACAGACCGAACTATAAAACCATTCGACCAGTATTTGCCATTTGTATAAATCATGTAATAGCATTAGGTAAACAGAGAGAAAGATAGGTAGATAGATAGATTCTCTGAGTGACAGCGACTTTGGTTAGATTGAGACAGAGAAGACAGAGGGACAAAGAGAACAGGGAGAAAGGAAGCGATCAATGCTCAACGTGTTCGTTCAGTGAAGTTTAAAATCGAAGGCGACACTACACCAATATAACTAAATGGCAACATTAATGTGGAAATTAAAGTTATAATTTTTGGTCACTGCTTCGGCTATGAAATAATGTGATCTAAATGTGACATATATCCCTTTGAAATAAGAGTGAGCGATGATCCAAAAACTGTTTTACCTGAGTCATTTTAAGGCACGTCTGCTATGAAATAGAACGCGATATTGGCATTGATTGCCTTTCAACGACAACTCACATCCTTGTTTTCATGAAAATGATCTTCATCGGTGACAGTCATTCTCACTGTGTTTTAGCTCAGGGAGACTTTTCAAAAAACAGCAAGAACCAAGAAGGATGGATAGTCTCGTATACATTACGTTTACTTTTCTGTACTTCGCACACAAGTTTTTTTAGATACATTGTTATAAGGAAATCGACTTCAAAAAAGTAAACGTAATGTATAAGCGACAGTCCATCCTTCCCGGTTCTTATTGCAATGTGTACTATCGGTAAATTACAGTTTGTAATGAAAGCCGCCAGCATCACTGGCAGGGCCCAGGCGGTGCCATGGTTAAAGCTCTTGCACTGATAACACTATGAGCAAAATTTGAGGTTGAAAAAATCTTTTGGTTCTTCTAAAGAAGAATTTTGAACATCATCTCATGGTTACTTAAGTTTCACTGGTAATCGCATGTCTTACGCAAAATCGAATATGGCGGCAAGTTCATGAGCTATTCAAATGCCTTTCATAAACTTAAAAGTGCTCACATAAAGAATGATATGAGTAAATTTTCAGTTCAATCGGTGTTTTGGTTCTGGAGAAGAAGATTTTTAAATATTATTCATTCGTAATCGTAGGATTTTTCACAAGAATCAATATGGCTGCCAAACCACGAGACCGATAGAAGTAAGTTTTACGAACTTGAAAGTACTCACACTAAGATTGACAAAAGTAAAATTTCAAATTAAATTGTGCATTAGTTGCGGAGTAGAAGATTTTTAAAAAATTACTAAAACATATGCCTTTCGCAATCTAGAAACACTGGACAAACTGCATGATATACGTTTAGTATATTTACGTATATTGAAGTATATGGAACACAATATTTATTGCATACGTAACGTATATCTTTGTATGTGGAACATTCCAATTGGTTGATATGCCTTACGTATATCTATACAGATCATAAGTATACGTAATGCAGATCTTTGCACACCAAGTGTACACTGTAGTTTTGCATTTTATTAGTATATGTTCATGTATACTGAAGGTGAAGTACTAAGAATTGCGTCAAAATTAGGTTGTTGTGTCATTTATTGAAACTTTGCACAAATATTCTTGGAAGTTGTGCAAGTGCAAAAATGAAATAAAAAATGGGGGTCACCACGCTCGTTTCCATGGAGACGGACGTTAAAATGGCGTCGTTATAAATAAATAAAAATGATATAATTCACTTAAACTAAAGAAAGCAATTATAAAACGCTCAGCAAATGATTTAATTTTAATAAATACCAAGACTTAAGATCCATATCTATCGAATGTATAGTTTGCATGATGTTTGTAAAGAAATTTTAACATGAGTATCGATTACAGAATGACGATATCGAAATTATATCACAACATAATTTTCGAACCTTCTTCCTGTCGCTCTGAACGGTGTCATTTTGACCAAACTTGGCGAATAAAATCCTGACATAATACCCTTTAGTTTACACTTTCAATAAAAGGGTGTCACCACGCTACTTTTTACAATATCTCCCGGTGAATGGGTAATATGCGCCATGTAAATGGGTGAGAAATGTTAATTTTTCGCTCAAATTGAATAAAAACCAGCTTCCTAGGGTGTCAAAATATGACAAGGTTTTAGGTCACATCTATTTGTAAGAGACTGCGTCAAAAAATTAGGTAAAAGCGCAATTTCAACTATGACAGGTGATGTTAAATACATGGGCTAAAAATTTGCGGTAGGTTGGAGTTAAAGGTATACTGTCACCTGTTCCAATTTTGCCACAGTTACCATGGAGAGAGAAAATCTAACCAATCACAGATTTTAAGCGGGTGGCCGCTTTTTAAAAACAGCGCCCTCACATGGACATTTTGAATACCAAGGAATGCCCCTTTGACCATATATGGGCATATTTAGATTACGGGTGACTGTAAACCTTTAAATCTGCGCAGAAACATTCTAAAGCGCATGCGCGTCCGAATTCGTCGCACTTTACCTTAACGTATTTGACACATGTACATAATCAGTATATATATACATATTGTTGTATACCAAACATTTTGCCTAGTGAAAGTACTGACACTAAGGATGATACGAGTAAAATTTTAGTTCAATCGGTGTGTTGGTTCTTTAAATGAAGATTTTTAAAGATTAAGTTGGGATTTAAAAAAAAAAAAATATGGCGGCCAAGGTGGCCGCACACTATTTTATTTGTTAATATCAAAGACTTTAGATGATGCTTGCCACACACCTAGTTCAAATCGAACAAAAACCTAGCTCATCGGGAGAAGCCAGTTTAAGGTTTTGATAAATTTCAATATAGCCGCCAGGTCATGTGACCAATCGAAATTTGTAGGGTCAGGTGCAAGAGTACTCCTTTGTACCTATTAGCTGTGCAAGTTTGAGAAGTTTACATCAAGTGGTGTTTGAGTTCTCGGTAAGAAAACACATTACGGAGGAAGAGCATGAAGAGGAAGATTAAAGCTACAAGCAGCTATTGCGGGGCCGATGGTTTCAAGTAATTGAATTGATAATACTGTGTACAAAGTAAAAGCTTGAAATGGTCTTTTGGTTATTGCTAAGAATTTTGAACATCATATTATGGTTACTGTGAGTTTCGATGGTTTCGATCACAGTTCTCGCAGCATGATCGCGAGAAAGTATGTATTCTCGCTTACTTCTCGCAATACAACGAGAAAGTGTCCATTTCTCGCAAATTTCTCGCAAATTTCTGTACTAGTGCATGTGCCCGATCCATGTTCCCTTTGCAAAGTTGAAAGTACTCACACTAAGGATGCTACAGTTCAAATGATGCATTGTTCTCGAGACAAGATATTAGAATATTATTTGCTAGTAAGCATACGTTTTTCACAAAAACTCAGTCTTTCTCGTTACGTGAGGTGAGGTATAAAGCTGCAACTGTGTCATAAATACCGGCCGAAAGAAGGAGTTATACTTGTAAAGTATGAATTTTAGTAGCAGGCAATACAGCAAGCTTAAATATATTCGTCAATTCAGGGACCTTGCTTACGCAAAACTGGCTTCGACCATTTTTAGCTTTTGTGCACAACCAATTGAAGTGTCTTTTCAGTTCTGTTGTACCGATGTTGCATCGCAATTGCACAGTGGTGTCAGACTTTGAAAATACCAATAACCTTCATGAAACCATAGTCCCTCATGGAGGAACTACAGTCTGTTATAGAAGGACTGTAACAAAACTAACATTTAGTCAAACTTCACAGGGGAGATAGTTGCTGTTTCCACAAATTCCCTGACATGTTATTCTTGTAGTTTAATTTTGGTATTATCGATGTCAACGTAATTCACACCTTCCAACCGGCTTAGCATATTAACTAACCCCGAAATTTTGGAGTTGCAAGTTAGCATCGACGAAGTTGTAACGTGATGGAAAATCATTAAATATGTAAATTAGCAATTAATTGACCCTGTACGCTACTAGACTTTTGTGTCAAACATCTCCACAAATATGAATCACATTTGGCTAAGTCGCTCCAGAAACAAATATCTTTTTCAAAACTCACGAATATGAAAATTATTAATTATTCATTGCGCAACTTAAACAATTAAGGTACATATGGTACCATAATGTATTATTCTTCGTCAAGCGTGAAGGAAATTGGCCCAGCCGTGTCTGAGATATCTTCATAGGCGGACGGAACCGAAACCATAAGTCTCCCGGACTATGTCCACAGGAACTAATTATCACAGCATTTCACTTCCGCTTGTGCGGAAAAGTCACCATTGCAATAAGAAAGAAGCAGATCGCTTGAATATGTGTTTTGTTCTTTTATCTCTGAGCAAAGAGAATTTAATTATTAATTTATTAAGACATGTGATAACGTAGTTTTTGCCGTAATCAGTTCCTGAGGGAGACAGCTAATCGTCTACATTAAAATGTAAATGTGAAAGATGTCTACACGGGAGGGTTTTACAAGTTTCTCGTGACACAGCAGGGCGTGTTTTCAGGATTTCTCTTATGCATCGTGCTGAAGATGTACTGCATGCATGTTATTGGTCTACTTGTACTGGCTTGCTGCTTCTTTAATCGGCAAAATTTCCTTCCATCCGCTAAGTCGAATAAAAGTTACTTCTCTGTCAGTAGTTATCCTTCTAAAAATGTAATATCTTTCGGTTTTGCATTTTTGACAAGAGTGCAACAGTGGACATTTCGAGATAGAACGTGTTCATTGTAATCGTTTACGAATTTAGGCATGCAGTGTCAAACAAAACGCCCATAATTGATTTATTCGCATCTACAAGTGCGCTTTCTGTTACTTAAATCGATAATGGAATGAGACATTTTTGGGATAACATTTTTGAATGCATAAAGTCTCTTGGCCATCTTCATTTGTACATTATTGAGTTTGTGATGACATACGACACTACAAAAACCGCATGGATACAGGACAAATGAGACAAATAAAGACAGATTAAGAGGGTGAAAGCCAAAAATTCAATAAGGAGTCTCAGTGGCAAAAACAATCTTAATATTTTGCCTATTACGGTTCTCTCTGGATCAAAGAATTGGCTGTCGAGAAAAAAGCTAAAAACAAGTACGGCGTTGCCGACAGATACGGTGAATTCTAATATGTGAGGTAAGATGAAATTTCAGTATATTTGTGGAATGCAATAAGTATACACTGTAGGCCCAAATGCCTTACATTTTATTTCACATAAGCGCGTCACGTTTTTGCCACTCATACGTCGAGTACGCGTGCAGAGAGTTAAATCCCCCTTTGACGCTTTATTTAAAATTTCGCCGAACGTCCTCGCTGCACAGCTTAATATTGATGGAAGAGTTGCAGATTCACTTTCTTCATATATTGACCTTACCACTATAATATTTTGGCAATAATTGCATGAAGGATAATTATTCATATGCAAAAACAGGTGAAAACACAGTCAACAGCCAAACGATCGTTAACTCATCATTTCATGAAAATAAGAGGGAAACTCATAAAAATAAAACAATAGAGTGTTAGTTGACCTTTATGAGATTTGTTATTTCAAAAATCGTAAGAAATTACAGAATGAAAATGAAAAATGAAAAATGAAAAAGGTAAACCAACGTTTTTTTTGGATGTAAAGTTTTATTTCCGTCAAGGCGAATAAGCTCGATTTCCCATAGATAACAATTGCGTCTAATATACCGAACAGATTGCACACTTCTCGCCTTTACAAATTCCTCAATTTTGAACGAATGTTGATGAAAACTGGCATGGTGATCCTGTAATTTGTATACAGAATTCCTATAATTTTACATTTTTGAATTTCTTCACGAAAATTGTTTTATTTGTATTTTATTTTTCCGATCTCTGAAATATACTGTTGCCGTCAATAACTGGGCGATCTGGCGGCGTGTACATATGCAGAACAAGGATCTTATTGTAACGTAGCCATACATATGCTTAGAATTTAACCTTTGAATTTGACTGAAATGACCGACAGTAACCCTGCACGGGAGATCGTTGACCTTTTATTGTTTCAACTCCT
>LD348928.1:143034-161895 GCA_001465055.1 Ptychodera flava | reverse complement strand
GCAAGGGTCACTTGTTGACATGGGAATGATGTATGCTCATCTCACCATGGACATGCAGCTGTTTGTTGTTACCAAGCAGGTATGCTGGAACCAGCCGGTAAAGTTCTTCAATGTAATCGCCCATCCTGGTGGGATGCATATTATTCAGTCATTCCTCAGCTGCATTGCCAAACTTATGCAAGGTTCAGCACTTGAAGTCTATGTGGCTGCCGCATATGGAGGGCTGACAGGTATCTTCAATGGTAAGTCCTGGGTGAAAGCCATGAGGGCCTTTAGGGGTGTATCAGCGGCACTCTTGAAGAGGTTTCTATCAACTGGGCCAAAAACATTTGAAGAGATAGACCAATATCTGGAGACTGCTCGCCTCCACCCAACTGGACGACACTGGGTAGACAACTTCATTGTTCCTACACTTCTCATCCATCAGTTCGAACGTGCAGAAAGAGAAGGTGATGTTTACCTGAAGCAGCTGAGCATGGAACGCATGATGAAGTACTTCTTCCTTGCTGGTCATGTACAGTATGCTCGATATTTGACCCAGTACTTGTTGGAAATGCATGCATTCCATACCATAGAGGCTAAGCCAGACCTTGTCTGTCGGCACCATGAGGGTTACTGGAATGCTGTCTCTGCTGATCAGTTTGGTGAACAGACAGCCATTAAGATTGGCAAAGGAGCTCTCAAGGGCATGACACTATCGGCTGAGCTTGTATGTGAGTGGATTGATGCTTTTCCTATCACTACACACGTCTCAGACTGGGTGGATCATATGTACTCTGCTTACACACCTGGCCAAAATGCTCAAAAACTGCACAAAGAGGAGTTGAAGCACCGTCGTGTGTTGGATGCAAGGGATCGGGATCTAATTAACGCAGAGATAGAGAAGTATCCTCACCCACTAGAAGATTACCGCCCTCATCTGTACAATCCTGTCACTGGCCAAATTGCACCTGCTGTTGTGAATGTTGCCAACTCAATTGAGATCGGCGAAAAATTGGAGCGTAAGTACATTGCCAGTCTTCCAGATGGGTTTTACAAGCCTATCAGTAGCCCAATCAAGACAATGTCTGTTCTTAAGAAAAAGATGAAGGGTGATAAAGTCAGGCCAGTTATAGACCTTGAGAACATTTTTCTCCGGCTATTGGTGATTGGTCAGCAGAGGCAGATGATGCTTGAGCCTTTATTTGCCTGTGAGCTGTGTGCTGTGCCTGCATCACTCATGGATGAAAGTGGTTGTCTCCGCAAAGGTAGCAAGTCAGGGTTGGTTAAACGTCTAGGAATCCATGAGACATTGCCAACACCAGCTGATATTGTTGTTGTGGATGTGTCACAACTGTTCTATCATATTGCATGGCCATATGGGGGCAGTCCCTCAGATTTAATTGCATCCATCAAGGCTCGTATGAGTCAATACCCAACTGCCACTGAGAAAATCATTGTCTTTGACAAGTATCAAGATATTTCTGCAAAGGATCATGAGAGAATGCGCAGGGCTGGGGACATTATCATCAACTATGAGCTTTCTATAGCAAGTCCTTTACCCAAACGACATGTCATCATGAAGAGCAAGAACAACAAGCGGAGGCTGGCAAGTATGTTATGCACCTTTAGTGTTGATGACAATGTGACAATGGATACTCGGGAAGATGGTGCATTTGATCATGATGAGGCAGACGTCACCATGATTTCCTACGTCCTTATGGCAGCCAGCTCTGGAAAACATGTGATACGTGTACTTAGTGATGACACTGATGTGTTTGTCTTATTGGTGTACTGGGTGTATCGAGCAGATCTACAGTGCAGAGTACAGATGGAACGTTGGGATGGCACAGTCCTAGATATCAACGCAACCTGTTCTAACCTCGGACCAAAATGTCTACAACTCCTTGGCATGCATGCCCTCAGTGGGTGTGACACAACCTCATATCCATATGGCAAAGGCAAGATAGGTGCGCTAAAAACTTTGCTGGCTGGAAACTTCCCAGGTTTGGCTGATGTACTGGGCGAGGTAAGCTCCACAGAGGCTGATTTGCTAGAGGCAGCAAAACCCTTCTTTCTTCGTATGTATGGCCAGCAGCCGGGAACATCAATGGAATCTGCCCGCTTTATGCTGTTCACCAAAAAGAAGAAAAGCCCTAAAGTAATGGCGCTTCCTCCAACAACGGCTAATCTGCTGCAGCATGTGTTGAGAGCTCATTTGCAAGTAATGTTGTGGAAAGCAGCAGGTCATCAAGCTCCACCAGATGAGTCGGCTGATATCACAAAATTTGGATGGGAGTTGCAGGATAGTATTCCTATTCCTGTCATTGATAAGGGTAACCCAGCACCGCCTGGGCTAATTGACGTGATCCAATGTAAATGTAAAGCACAGGCTAAGAAGTGTATCACTGAGGCGTGTGGCTGCCACAAGGAACATTTGTCATGTACATCGTACTGTAACTGCTCTGGTGAAGATGGCTGCTACAATCCATACACAAACAGACGGGTTGTTCAAGCAACAGATGATGATGTTGACATGGAGGATGTTGGGGAAGCTAGTGATGATGATTCAGAAGATTTAGAACATAATGTTGAGGAAGAGAGTGATGAGGATGCAAACCATAATGTTGAGGAAGAGAGTGATGGGGATGCAGAAGAGGATGGTGACAGCCAGGACAATGTTGGGGACAGTCTTCCTGATCCAAGTTACGAGTGGGAGCAAGACAATGTTTAAAATTCAATGCAAACAATAACATCTACTGTTTATTTTTTTTATTTTCCACCTATGCAATATCGAGTATCAGTTACTGTAACATGTAAACAATTTTCACCTAAAAATCAGAATAAAGTGAATAACGAATGTAATGTTCATGGAGTTTTTATTTCCTATTGTTGTCAAGCCAAAAGTCAATGTTAACCTGTATCTGACCTTTAGCCTGTGAATTTACCTTTGAAAAACAAAATAACATCAGCAATGGTTTTTACACCCATTAATACTGTAGAGAGAAGTATTCCTTGTCATTAAAGCAGATATGGGTCATCAAAAGTTAGATTTTAACTGTAACCTCGGCAGCCATCTTGGATTATGCAAATTACGAGAATTGTTTAAAAAAAGATTTTTTTGGCAACTGGGCTAAAATTGCTCCGGGAACCAATATGAATGCAAATCAAGAAAAACTTCATTGAAAGAATATTTGTAGGTAAAAGTTTGAACTTCAGAGATGATCTGGCGGCCATTTTGGATTATGCAAATTACACGAATTGCCCAACATAACTTGCAACTAAGCTAACATTGCATCAGGTACCAATGTGAACGCAAATCATCAAAAAAATTTAAGAAAAGAACATTTGTGGGTCAAAGTTAAATTTCAGATAATATTCGGCGGCCATCTTGGATTATGCAAATTAAGAGAATTGTCTAACATAAATTTTTCAGCAATGAAGCTAAATTTGCTTTAGGTACCCATATGAATGCAAATCAACGAAAAATTTCATTGGAAAGAACATTTTTAGGTCCATGGTAGGATTTTAGAGATGATTTGGCGGCCATCTTGGATTATGCAAATTACGAGAGTTGCCCAACATTAATTTTTGGGCAACCAAGCTAAAATTGTTTCAGGTATCCAAATGAATGCAAATCGACAAAAAAACTTCATAGGAAAGAACATTTCTAGGTTCACTATTGGAGGTATACGAGTGTCAAATCGACTAAGTGTCAAAAACTTAGGAGTCACACTCGACTCTAACATGAATATGTGTGAACATGTGCAGAACATTTGCAAAGCTGCATACATTCAAATTAGACAAATTAGCTCTATTCGTCACTTTCTCTCCGTACAGGCTACTCAAACGTTGGTCTCTGCACTTGTTCTGTCTCGTTTAGATTATTGCAATTGTCTCCTCTCTGGTTGCCCTAGACAGCTTATAGACAAGTTGCAAAGAGTGCAAAATGCTGCCGCTCGTCTCGTCTGTAATGCTAAAAAGTATGATCATGTTCAACCCCTTTTGCAAAAATTACACTGGCTGCCTATTAGTTCTCGTATCCACTACAAAGTTGTATCTACTTGCTTCAATTCACTTGCGGGCACAGGACCGCAATATCTCTCTGAACTTCTACATCAATACACTCCAAAAAGACAACTCCGCTCTTCCTCAGATTCTCGACTTCTCAGTATTCCAAGAGTTTCCACAAAGACTTTTGGCGAGAGATCTTTCTCTTACATTGGCCCTGCATTATGGAACAAACTTCCTTCTGACCTTCGCCACTCCAACTCTACCCTTTCCTTCCGCCGTTCCCTCAAGACTTTTCTCTTTAAACAGTAGTTTAACCTTTTTCGTTTACGTAGTCTCAAGTCCCGGTGGTTCAACATTTCCTCTATTATATTGTATTGTCACTATTGCGCCTAGAGCTCTGTTCAGAGATTAGGCGCACTACAAATGTACTTTATTATTATTATTATTATTTTGACTTGCTAGACGCACTTTACCGACGTTCAACCCGAGACGACGTTCAACCGTGACCCTGACGACTAGTGTAGGTCATAGAAGCTTACCGTGTAACTAGAGTTACTCAGCTGAATAAAGTACTACGACTTAGAATATATTTCGGTGTATCGTGCCGTCTCTTATACGCCTACCTGCCCCGACGTTCAGTGTACGAACCCGATAATAGCCACATCACAAGCCACGCTACGTGACATTATAATTCACTACCTGGATAGAATTAAGTACAATAAATCTTTCATTTTCTCTTTTAAATAAATACATGGGCTACATGGGCTACCAGACCTTGTCACTGGACTAGCAACTTCAGAAAATGGTAGTCCAATGGGACTACCAGGGAAAAAAGTTTCGAGCCCTGCTTAAATTGATGCTCTTTAATGCGTCTCGTAAGCAGTACAGACCCAATGCGTGTCATGTTGTCGTAATTTATACCAATTTTGGGCGAATATCAATGATGAAAATTCCAGTAAATTTTTAAAAAATATCACAGAACGGAGGCGAACGGGTGCAGACCCTCCACTGTAATCATGCAGTGAACTTTATCGATTGATATTCTTGTATCAGAAATTGATACATTGTCTTCGTGCTCACTCGCAGGTCATTCGCAGCTCACAATGGCGCCAAACTTGGCCAAAGCACGCCAAATACATGAGCCGGTGCGCCAGCAATTTTCGATCGATATTCTATTGAAAATAAATTGATGCAATTTCCAATATTGTTCAACACTCTACGTTTAAACAGAAGATGGAGATGCATTATGAAATGTATATATTGTACAACACGGAATATCTACATATATACAGTCTCCGATATTGTTCAACAATTAAACTTTTAACAGAAAACGGAGGTGTTTATGTACAATCCTACATACCGCCACTTTCTTCAAAAACAGAAAGGTAAAAGTCCATAGCTTACCTGCTTTCTGCTTTGATTCAAATACCAATTGAGGTGTATTCTGTGTCTCAATCGTTGAAACCGACATATAATCTGTTGGATCTGTGCACTGCGTCGATAGCTGTACATCGTTATCTTTGTAGTCGTTTTCAGGAACTGAGGTGGGCTGAACCTTCTCAAAAGCATTAGGTAAATGAGACGCCATGTCGATACTGTTCAGTGTCGACAACTACAGCGAAGTGACGCTTGCGTTATCGCCAATGGTATTATCACTGTCAGAGTATGCAAAACATGAAGTGACATACTGATAGGCCAATACCTTTTTTGTACATGGCTGGTCAGAAGGTTGAGTACATAATCCAGCTCAATATTTTATTTTTGGTCAAACATTTGTTCCTGTTTCCGGCGTAATCTGATTTACAAGCCTCAGGCTAATAAATTTTCCTCGGTGCTTGGTGGTTCAGATAACGCTTGCAAAACATAATGAGGCAAGCTGCCGGATAATTACCTTTTATGGAAATGGCTTGTCGGATGGTTGAAAACGTCATTCAGATGAAAACTTTACTTCTTGTCAAGTACTTTTTTTAAGCGTGACCCTGTTTGTTACCATCTCTTTGGTATATGTGCTCAAGTACTCGATGGTTCAAATGACGAATGCATAACATAAAGAGAATGCTACAAGGCCAATTTTTTGTACATGGCTGGCAGGAATGTCATATGTGGACAACTTTAAATAGGCGAGATATGTTAGCAATGCTAATAAAGAGACTCTACCGGGACTGGGTAATAAAAACATCAGTAAAAAAGCTCAGTTAAGACACACGATTTTACTCCGTCAGCTTATACAGGTCCAAAGTACATATCCTTTGGTAGGTAAATCACATTATGAACCCGAGAAGATGGGAACCAGTGGAAGAAAAAAAGTTTTGTAATTTTTCTTGCCGCCTCCAACAACGCTAACTTAATTGTTCAGCTCCCATATATATATAAATATATATATATATATATATATATATATATATATATATATATATATATATATATATATATATATATATATTAAACCCTCCCTCTAACGACCATAATTTGGAGCAGAGAAAACGTGTTCGTTCAAATGAGGGAATTCGAATCCTGTCTAGCCTTCTCGGGGGACACATTGTACGTACAATATAACCGATAATTCGTACTACTGGTGGTCTGCATTTTCATATTGGCAAGTGCGGCCTCCAAACATTCTCTGGCAAACAGTATATATATATAATATATATATATATATATATATATATATATATATATATATATATATATATATATATATATATATATATATATATATATATTGTTTGGATCTATTTACATACGTCTAGCAAACTGGTTGTAAATTTTATGTTCATTGGGTTTCTAATGTTGACACAACTGTTGTTTATCTTTACCAGATTAAGTACGGATTTTATAAGCTGGGAAAAACGAAATGGGCATTGAGTTGTGTAAATTACTACCGTTTTTATGTTGCACGAATGGAAACTGAAATCTGTAGATAAGGATAAATTGTCATTTGTATCAGTGGTCAGACAGTACTGCGAGCAATGTCTATTTTAAAAAGTTGAACGCTAGTCTTATTTTATATCTCTGTATCTACATTTACAATATTGAAACACGAGAAAGTCCTAATTCTTAGGACAAGACAAAATATCATATCACCACCCTATAAAAACACGATTTTAGTAATTTTGCAAAAATGAATATATAAATGTTTCAAATGTATATAAAATGTTGGGTGCCATACAGCTGAAAGTTGCAAAATTACAAAATTACCCCTAAGAATCAGTGTATTGCGAAAAAAGGAAAGCAGATGAGCTTACATTAGCAATAAAAAACAACACTAAGGTCCAATGTCATCATGGTCGCGTTACTATAAATGTCAATCCCATATATCCCTGTGTGCCAAACTCAAATCTCCAGGGCCATCGGGTAGCCAAGAATAAGATATAAGTAGGATGAATGAGATGCAATATTATTACTGAGTCAAAGTTCAAAGGCAACTCAGAACTTTAGTTTTGTCCCAGCTATTGTTTACGCTCATATACGCCAGAATCAGACATAGCCGTAGCTTTGCTGCAGACGTGAGGGATAGGTCAAAGGTCAAATAAAATAGTGGAAAACATGTCTATTAAAATGTTTGTCTCAAAATGGACAGGGTATGTGACCTTAAAATTTGACGCATATAAGCCAGCAGCATTGCTGGACCCCATCATTCAACATTGCAATCTGCCATGGTTATATCTTTGACAATAAGACGCATAACCACATTGATAATCTGAAGACAATGACGGTTTTCGTTTTCTTTTGAATGTTTCAAAGTTTTAGGATTCATTCGTGTCGAATTGTGGTGTTTTCTATAATTGAACAGCAACATATGAAAATGCACAGCCACCGTAATAGATGGTTTCTGGATAGTAGATGTTAAAAGCTTCTCGTTGAACGGAGTTTCGAGTTGGAATACATGGTTGGAGTAGACTGCAGATGTACGCAGAGGCCTGGTTGTGAATAACTCGAAAAATAACAGCAAAATTAAGCATTCAATCCTGAAACGAACTGGTTACCTATTGACTTTGGAAGAACTGGGGTGATCAATGAGAATGTTCTTGTGTGTGTGATTAATCTAGCTGCAGTATATTTGACTCATTGTAACAGGCCTACTTTTGCCAATATGTAAGCCAGGTCACGTGAATAATTAAAAATTGCAGAGCCTCGTACACCACCTCATTTTAGCCCCGATCAATGTGCCGAGTTTTAGTATTGTACATGCAGGAGTTTTCCAGATCCAGGCCCTTTAAAGAATTAGCTGGCTCCCTATATACATTTTCTCATAGATTTTGTTTTCATTATAAAAGTTTTTCCAAAATAATATATGGCTACATATCAGATGTATTGACATTTAGGCCAAAACTCAAACAGCGAACAGTGCTGTAAACAAGCATGTTGGTTTTATGGGGGCGTTTGTTTTTTATAGGCAAGGGGTGTGGACACAAAAATCACACGGAGTCAAATTTTACAATCAGTCTTTTTTGAGGGGGTGAAATTTTGTACGGAGGTATAGCAATAAAAAGTTGACCAAAAAGTATACAAACAGAATAGGAACATGGCTTCATTTTGTCTGCACATGTAATAACAAGCAGACAAAAGCACTTTAGTTCACCAAAAATGATTTTCAAGTTGACAAAGAGAAATAAGTGTCATGGCAATTTTCAGGATACAATTTTATGACACTTTGAATACTGGAAAATACGGTATTTACAATTGGGTTCGAACTCACAGCCAACGGTGTCCAGTCACCTAGTGGAGAAGCAACAGATGGAATTACTGGGCCAAATCAGCACTCTTAAAAAGGAGTGGTTCGATAACCGAGCTAAGTTGTTACATTTTTCTGACTGCTACCCTTTGTTACAAGAGATAATGTAGTAACTAACCAATACCGTATCAAAGCTGACTTCATATTAACAATTTTCCGATGACATATCAAATCAACTGATAACGTCGTAACGAACCAATAACTTAGTATTTTTAGTGGTAAAAATAACCGATAACGTATCAAATAAACTGATAACGTATTGGATCAAGTGACCCAGGGAATAGATTCATGGAGAAAGATCTATCCTCGATTGATCAATCAATCCATTGATGTATCGATAGATCGACCGATTAATCGATCGATCTCTCTATCGATAGAATGATTAAATGAATTGATAGATTGATCGATTAATAGAACGGGTGATAGCTCTGTCTGTCTGTCTGTATATCGTCTGTCTGTCTGTCTGTCTGCCTATCTCTCTGTCGCTGACATATCGAATCAATCAATAATGTATCAAATTATCCAATAAAGTAGGCAAGTCAAAGAATAAGGATTCAATTCAACAGATAATGCATGAAGTCAACCAATAAAGTATCAATCATCCGACAAAGTATTAATCAATTGAAACTATAAACTGATCAATATAAATGAGTGTTGTATCTTTCATTTTTCATAATCAATCATATACTTAAAGTATACTGTTTTCGTGATATTACCCGGACATCACGAATCGAATTGTATTAATTTGGGAAATGTGACCCTATTAATAAGTACATGTACTCCCGTAGGATGAATTCAAGACACAGCACACCAGTAAGTGTCTTTATCGATAACTTTCTACATTGGAAGGACTTGCGAAAAGTTTCAACATAACCAATTACAAAATGTCGTTAATTACAGCGTCAGTATATCAAAATGAAAATAAATTCTCACAATGTATCTGTCATCATGGGACAAAATTACTGGTAAATCTGGATGTATTAATCAATTGAATTCCTTATAATCAAAATTGATGAATTTTGCAAGTTACTCCTGCAAGCAAGCCAACTCAACAGATTTTTAGACAACATATTGCTTTTTCTTTCCTTTCTATCCCTTCCGTCGCGATTTATGCATGTTTCATTTCATATCAAGTAGGCTAACGTAGACATAGCAAAAATAACTGACTAATCATACATAGTATACTGCACACAGAAAAAAAATCTTGCCAGAGGTCACTCATACATTTAAATTAGGTTCCTGTATATTGATCACTGATATGCTTGCCTTTTTCAAATACACCAGATTGAGACTTTCAATAACATGAAAAAATGTACAAATACATCATTATATTCTTTGGTTAATTACAAATACCAGTTATTTCTATCGGTGACATATCCAATATGTGTGAGAAATTTGCGATGTTTGCTGTTGGTGATTGCGGCATTGAAATTGGTCTATTAGAGCAAAAGAAACTTTCCTTAAAGAGGCACTCACACTTGGTAACATTTTTAAAACACATTTTTTAATGCCAACAGTCGATATTTGACCTGGCGACTGCGCGCGGATCGCGAGATATCGATAAAAACATGTCATTTCCTGAGCGTATTTTTCACATCCCGAGGTTTACGATCGTTTCTGATTTTGACCCGAAATCACCCGAAGGTTTGTTGTTGTGCTGATTGACGATATTCTAGGGAGTCTACAATAAGCTCGAACGACGCGATTAATTTACTTCCCAATGCAAAGACTTTGTATACAGCATTATGCCTTTACCTCAGGTAAGTTTTTTAAAAGTTCTCCTTAGTTTTTGTCGTTTTCATTATTCTAAATCAGTTGTATTATATTTTTAACCAATACCACATAAACATCAGTTTTTACGAGAAAGCTGCCTCCGATGACTACATTTTGTCGTCTGCCACACACTACGTCGCGCGCGTGGTATGTGTCTATAAATACCACGTGGCGGCCGCTACGTATCAACCACACATAACTGTGCTAGTCACCTATCTGAAATTGTTTTTCGTTTATACGCCAAGTCAGTGAGACTCAGCTTTCTCCCACCGGACATGACCGATCACCGACGCACACTGTGGCGTACAGCAGCGTCAGTACAGACTCGTACTCCATAGCTTAGTTGACAATGGCCCCAGTGCCGAGCGTTCGATGTTCGGAAGCTGAATTTAGGTGGGCCACCGGAATTCACACTTTTACTTTTTTGAAGACATGTTTTTATCGATATCTCACGATCCGCTCGCAGTCGCCACGTCAAATATCGTCCGTTGGCATTAAAAAAATGTGCTTTAAAAATGTTACCAAGTGGGAGTGCCACTTTAAGGAAAAAGGAAATGTTCCTGATAATCATATTTATATGCAAAAGCAAAGAATTCCCTTGACTCACCTGTATAACTTTTGTTGCAGTAAGAATGACAAACTTGATCTAACTGTTACTACACTAGTTAATTACTGGCATTTGTTTGGAAAATTGTTTCTTCTCTTGCTTATACAGCCATACTTTCTGTCTGAATGTGGCCGATACAGACAAAAAACTAATTTCTTTCTCGGTAGGGTTCACAGTGTAAACCAACAACCGCTCATTCCTCCGATTTTGTGTTATCTGTACTAGATCTGTTTAGAATTTTACCCAACTACAACTAAACTGTAAAGCTTCGTAAAGCACGACTAGAAACAACTTTTCATACTAATTTCAGTAGTTCGATAACATTTAGATCAACTGACTCCGTCGTTCGTAATAACATGAAAAAAGTCGAAACACGATTGATTTGCTGTAGAAATTTGCAACAATTTACGCTAAACACATAAAATATACATAAAGAAAAGAGAATTAAGTTAGTAATATTGTGATAACGTATCTATCTATCTATCTATCTATATATCTATCTATCTCGACAAACAAGCCCTACAATATCTGAGAAGTTGAGACACGTACACACACCATAAGCAGGTGCAGATGGAATATTACCTGACAAGTGGGGATAATTTATGATTTAAAAATCGAAATCATCCATTTTGTCATACAGCTTAGTGTGTAGCCCATTAGTACCCACTTGGAGAAACAGATCAAGATATGAAGCGGATTTCTAACCCTCGGTTGTTTCTTTGATTTCCAACTCATCAGGATAAATGTGATGTAAGTAATTTGATATGTCTGGATTGTCTAGACTAATCAGACTATTAAATATAAGACAACTGTCGGAAAGGTTCCACATAGCACAGGGTTCAAAGATCGAATAACAGAAAACGTACAAACAAATAGACATAGAAAATAAATATAATGTGTAATTAAGAACAAAAAAAAAGAATAAACGATGTAGAAAACAGACAAACGCAAATTAAAATTCAAACAGTAGACCGAACATAAAGAGACGACCAACCAATCAACAGACTGGACAAATGTGACACTTTCATTAGGCGCATCTAAGAATACCATTCCATGGCATTCTGTTGTTTATTTGTTCGTTTTTATTTGTTTTGGTATACATTTTTATTTATTCTCCTGTTGTATCTTTGTTATTATTTTTTGTATAATTTGCACATTTTCTTTTTCCTTCATAACTATTACTTATTTTGTATGTATGTATGTATGTATGTATGTATGTATGTATGTATGTATGTATGTATGTATGTATGTATGTATGTATGTATGTATGTATGTATGTATGTATGTATGTTTGTATGTACGCATGTATGTTTGCTTACTTACTTGGTTTTTGTACATATTGTATTGTTCAGCCTAAGGACACTGTGATAGAGACAATATTCGTCGCTCCCTGATAGTAATGGTTTACACTCCATGCGCCACGAAACGCAACCCCGAAGACCTGTGGCGGTTTACTGCCCTCCACGACGTAAACCGTGTAATAGTAGTCCATGGGCCACCACAGCTCCCACCTCCTTAGGTACTTTCTGTCACCGTGTTTTTCAATTAGCTGGGACATCATTCAGCTATCATAGTCTGCTTTTTTGCCATTAATCGGTGGTGGATATGAGCGTCAAACCAGCTGCCATGGCAATGCAGTAGCAAAAAACTGAAATTTCAGAAACCGCCATATATTTGTAAGTAAGTATTATAAAAACACTATGTTTGTGTCTACGTATATGTATTTGAAGCTGGCCAGTTGATTGCGACCGCAATATAGGTCATCTAAGGTCATAGTCATCTCTAATTTGGGTCGTTGCCAAGGCGACGCCCTTTCGAAAAATATATTTTAGGAAAAGGAGGAAAAAGTCATATCTATAGGAACAAAACTGCACCAAACTCAATCTAAGTATCTAGGTATATATATTTGAAGCTGTAAGGCCATCTCGCCATGCTGGAACAATATTTTTTGAAGTCAAAATGCAATTTACATGTAAACTATTGGTATGTAAAGCCATTCTGCATTTAAGGTGGTGCAGCACTCTTTACGTAGCATGTTTTTTCAAACTTACATTACACTTTGAAGCTGGTCGGGAAACTCCCACACACCATATATTGTCAGAAAGCTGAGTATCTGACCTTATCATTGCATGCAGTTGCAAGCTTAATCTCCTACGTTTTGGTCTCATAACTTTATTACATGTTTCTTTTGAAGGACGAATCTAGGTTCTCCTCATGGAAGTCCTCAGTTTTCTTTCCGGAGATATTATCACTACCAAAGTGTGATTTATGTTTCTACTGTAACAGCAGAAAGGTAGCCTAACTAAACTCTTATTCAGGTGAAACACTTGTGCTTGTTTACTGACAACCAGTTTTCTTAGCCGTTCTCATCGGATCATCATACTCAATAGTAGTTCCTAACAGCTAGTCTTCCAAGAATACGCAAAGAAATCCGCTACCTTGGTACTTTACAGACTCAAGTCATGTTTTGACGTCTAAATCGTTGTCATAAACCTCCAAAGTACACTGCTGAATGAAATAAATCCCGATTATGTAGTAGCAGCGTATGTAAAGAGATATTCTTGATTCAACTATTTAAGAAATTAAATTACGTGCGCTGCTAAAATGATTGAGAAGCGGATATTATATTTATGCCCCCATCCCCATCCCTGCTCCACTCTTGTTGGAGGAGTATTCACACCTGTAATATTGACATCCCCCATTTTCATCTCACGTACTCAAGAGAAATGTTTTTGTTTTTGTTTATGCCTCTAGAACTTGTTTAGCCCCTGTTTATGCCTCTAGAACGATCTTTGCTCCACACTGCCACTTTGACCAATATTGTGTAGAAGTGGATGAGGAGCATAAAGTCGGCGTCATACCCATGATCCCAGAATCATCTTCTGGTGACTTTTCTAGTCGGCACTAAAACTTTGTTAAAATGACGCCACTCAGCGTCAAATCCAAATGTCGGAAGTTGAAAAGACATAAACTACAACGTTTTCATTAACATTTCAAGTGATATAAAACGTGGAGGTGAGGGGAGTATGACGATGATGCCTAATTTCACGCTTTCCCAAAACAACAATTAACGTAAACCGTTTTGGTTTGCAGACCATGACACGATTAAGCTCTTCATGGTTGCAGTGCTTTATTTTGAATTTAATGTACAGAAAGAATTGTGACGCGGGATGTAACAACGCCGGGCTCAGACGTAGATTATATATTCTCTGATTTTGGAATCGAGTTGTTGGTATTTGAATTGGAATTAGAATTGAATTCTTTATTCCATAAATATATATAATATAGGTGATTACAAAATCCAGTACAGCGCAGTATAAGTATACAATCAATGGGAAAAGGGGTTGAAAATATCTGTCTAGCAACTAATCTTGTCCAACCCCTATGACTACATTTTATCATTGAATAGAACATATCACACGGCATACTGTATAACTCTGTCAAATCACCTCAACTCATAGAGGCACTTGTGCGCATAACTAAAATAAATAACTAAATGCCATCACTGTGATTAACTTTCTGTTTTCAAACAAATATCTGTACTCCCGCTTAAAGTAAGACCTCCAATTAATATCTCTAATATTTAATGGTATACTGTTTCATAGTTTTGCTCCTGCAAATTTTAAACTGAATTGACCCAATCTATGTTTTATTTTTAGGATTACAAGATCATTTCTAACATTTTGTCTGGTGAAGTAAGAATGATTAATGGGCGTGAAAAGGTCAGAGAATTCTGTGGACTAAAAACGCCAATTGTACACTATGTTGTCGGTATACATTTAAAATACCAAGTGTCTTGAATACTGGTTTTGACGATGAATTCCTATTGCTGAAAGTTATGATTCGTACCATATCATACCATACCATATCATACCATACCCCGTATGTGGCATATCATTGTTGGTATGCCACTTAATAAAATTAGCAAATTAGTCTTTCTATGAAATTATACATAAAAGTATAGAAACTGGTATCATGCTATGCTTCAAATATTCACAGATATTGGATTACAAGAGAAGTTTTCAAATTTTTAATTGTAAATTTGGATGTAGCGTTGTTTAAACAGAAGCATGATTTGCAAGAAATTGGTCTTTACATATATATATATATATATATATATATATATATATATAGAGAGAGAGAGAGAGAGAGAGAGAGAGAGAGAGAGAGAGAGAGAGAGAGAGAGAGTGTGTGTTGATTTTAACTTCAGGCTTATTTCACTTTTGTCAATTATCTGGTTTCCGAGCTATTGAAAGAAGGGTGCACAGAAACGGTAGCATGTATTTACGAACGCAATGTGCTCTATTTGATAATACATCAAATCGATGTACGGGGATCTGGCTACATTTATCGTCATGCAACTATTTGCAATCCCTTTGCTACGTATAGCTTAAGTTATTTATAACTGTATAGCCTTGCTAATTTGTAAATGTATAGCTTTGCCAATATGAATAATCTGTATGTAACCCCTTTGCTTCATTTGCAGTCCATGACTTGCAAGTAGTGTGAGTTTACGAGTATTTAATTTGGATTCTGATAACATTTCGTAGACTCTGTGCTTTGAGATGAAACCTTTGAAGGAGAATCTTTGAACTTGTTCAGTCTAAAACCTTCACATCAAGGTGATTCATATTCACTCGAATGCATTCTTAACACTTGTCAAGATCACAGGCCGACCGTGATGTGCATGACACCGTTCAACTCGCACAAATTTAGGCTATGCCCGGATAGTTGACATTGTTATTGGTCGCAAGCTGATTAAAGTCCTGTATAACTCAACTTTCAAAATGAAAGTGTTTGTTGGTTGTATTTGGGATTAAAGGTTGCTTCAACATGCTAAAAGGTATGTACAATCACCTCTAATTTACATATGACCTTATATGAGAGTGGGTTTCAATCTTCTAAATGACTGTGTGGTGATACCCTTTATTTTGACCACCCTGTGAAAATCTTTGATTGGCTGGATCTCCACTTTCCATGGTGACCAAGGCTAAATTTACATAGGTAACCGTAGACGTTTAACTTTGTTGGGGAAGAAATTGTAATTGATGCACAATACTGCAGTTATTAAAATACTGAATAAATTCTTAGAAGTTAAAGCTACTCCTCCTTTTAAAGATAAGGAAACAATATCATAAAAGACTTGCAACCACACTTTAAGAATATCAAGGTAACTAAACAACAGAAATGTTCACAAGCTTAAACTCCGCATGTTTTAACAGAAATATCAAATGTGCTGATTTACTATCTACCCAAATGGCCAACAACATGGCAAAGGTCATGACATAGAATTTGTTAAATTTTCTGCATCTTTTCTTTTAATCAAAAATAGGAAAGTACCAAACAATGAAGAGCTTGTGCAACTGAACCCTAATTGTAGAGATGAGTTCAATGATAACTTTCACGAGGATAGTTCAAACTATTGTTTTTACGCACAAGTATTGCACAGTATTTTACACACCTTTTTGTATAACAAAAATATATTTCATCAGAATGTTAATTTCTTACAAAATTAACCTCATGATCAGTGCTTTGTGACTAAACCCCAAACGTACAGGTAGAATTGGAGCTTTCGAGCAATGAAATATAGGTGACTTGAATAGGAATCGTGGCTGTCTCTGTGTAATATTTTCATATTATTTCTTACCAAAAATGAACGAAAATAACATTTGGTGAACCGATGACATGTTTGGACCAAGCAAAGGCCTGTGCTGGGGGCGAGGCTGGGGGGACTATTCTCAGAACATTGACAACGTATGTTGACATATTTGTGATCGATAGAGGGCACCCTTTTAGAACACTTGTGGAGACAAGATCTGAACATTTCTAAGGGCACAAAATGTTTAAATTTTCTTTTTCTGTTGATATATGCATAGACAGATCAAATAGACTTTTCTGGGGTTTCGTGTTATATAGGAGACGCATGTAGGAGCCAGTACTCCATATCATTCTGGGTGAAAACCAAATAAAAGGCCACTGCAGTATGTGTCTGAGGGAATGTTAATTTTCAGGGGGGATTTTTTCAGGGGGCAGGGGAAAATCGACAGGTTTTTTCATCTCAGGGTAAGGTAGCTTCATGTCTGCAGGGATAAGGAATGACAAAATTTTGAGGGGAAGTTTTTGAAGGGCATTTGCAATCGGCAGGTTTTTTTATTGCCACAGGGTAGGGAGCTTCAAAATTGACAGTGGGAGTGAAAACAGCAAAGATAAGTGGGGAAAGGGTAAAAATGAAGTTTGAGTGCGGGGAAGGCAAGTCGAAAAATTTTCAGTAGGAGGGAAAATTATGAACAGCTAATTAATTACCTTCATGACTTAATCACTTCACGTTACTAGTCATGTACAATATATCTTGTCATAGCAAAGACCCCTTCAAAAGTGCATAGTTTGTTGGCTGCACCTGGCAATTCCACTCTGTCGAAAATGTTTGATTTATGACCCGGGTCTATGGGTCTAATTTTGACCAGAAATACCAAACAATTGGTCAAGTCTACATGGATAAACATATTCAACTTCGGCGCACATCGCGTACAACTAATAGGGAGTACCCCGACTTTCCTCCCCACTTTGCGACTTGTGCCCAGTATGAACTATACGTAATCATATATTCGCAAGCTAAGCATGCAGTTTCTTTCGGGCGATAGGACCCTGCCTAAACACTGACAGTAGTGTTGTCCTGAATTGATAGTCTGAATAGGATACCAATGATTATGTTTTAACAAGGTTATTCAAAACATAAATATAAGTCTATACGAACTTTGATGTCGACAGATAGCTATGTACGAAATCAATATTGATAACAGAACGCCGTCGAGACTGAAATACCAATGATAGAACGTATTGATTGCTAAGGTAACACACAGATTTTACAGGGGGGATTCTTCATTTTGCTGGTGATTATTTCCTATGGCATCCGATCAAATGAGCGGCGTATATGATAACGTTTCAACACAGAGCACGAATTAACACGTGACATGCACGTGACCTTCATTTTCAAGACCGTCCGTTCAGTTTTACAACACACCATGAAGAAAGAAGCGTTTTGAGGACACTTGCAAAATAAACAAAGAAAATGTGGTGTTTACAGAAAAATCGCTGCTTAACATTTTTCCACAGAACACAAATATTGATGACTATTTTGGCTTCTGCCCTTTTATCCAAATTATCAAGGATGATCCCGAAATTCAGATTCAAAAAAACCTGTTCACATGAGAACAGGTTTAAGACGCTTACTTTGAGGTGTGTACTTTCTCAGTTGTCTTGTGCTTTATGTCGTGATCATCCACCAAATGCGTGTTGTTCATTTTTTTCAATACTGTCTGGATTTTTTGCCGTACATTGTCTTTATAAGATTATAATGCAGTCATCATTTGATATTTTAATTATCAGTTAATGTGATCATGTGTGTTTCCATCGCAATTTGTCGTTGACAACGTGCTGTGACGTAATTTCCCTTCCCGACCTCCCAACTGATGTGTGTACCGCACTCTTTTCCGATGCAGCCAGTACTTTTCAAGTTTTACCCGTTACCGAAACGAATCACGTAATAAATGTCTTTTTAAATGACAGTCTCTTCAATCGTGGATATATCGTTTCGTTGTGATTGGATACATCACCTTATGAAACTATACCGCACTTGGGCGCTTGGCTCGACGGCTGCAAATAAAAACTTTGATTGTTTACATCCAATTTATAATCTTTTACTTATACACACACAAACACACAAACACACACACACACACACACACACACACAC
>LD348928.1:93087-139206 GCA_001465055.1 Ptychodera flava | reverse complement strand
CAGAGTTCACGTAACACTCCCACATCATCAGATCCCAAGTCTCAATCTCCTTCTGACAAACAGTTCGGTACACTTTCTTGTAATTATTGTAAGAAAGACGGCCATTTTATATCAGATTGTTTCAAATTGAAAGGAAAACGTGAAGGTCAAAGTGGTCAAAGTGGATCTAAGCCCACCGGCTTTATTCCTTCATCAACTCAATTAGAGTCGAATAATGTGTGTAACACATTTTCTGAGGTTAAATCCCTCTCATCCCCAATTAATTAGGTCAAGGTCAATTCTTCTCAAGATAGCATTATGGGTATTTGTAGTTTGAGTAGATTAGCGGAGTCATCGGTAATGAACGATCGCTGTGAACCCTCGTCGAGTAAGACATTGACCTTGATGCGATTATTTCCATTCACAGCCGTAGTGACAGCAGTCTTCAACAAGACTGGTCCACACTGATGTTTCTGGTCTCCAAGTGCAAGTTTACTGTGTACCGTAACAGTTTCACTTTCTGGTTTCTTTGTAATGTGATCTGTGCTATTACAGAGGGCAGTATGGTGTTTTCGGCTGCACTTCCTACATCTGAACTTGGATGTACAGACTGCAGCTTTGTGTGTTCCAAAACAGTTGAAACATAACAAATCTCTTTTGACAATTTCCATTCGTTTGACAGGGTCAGTTACAACCGCACAAACTGTAGGCGAGTGTGATGCTTTGCAGAATACACAGGGGCGACTCTTTAAGCTTATGGCCTTTTGCTGCAAAGGCAAACGATGATTGCTTTTTACGAGAAAGGCCGCCGTTGGCTGGGGGTCTGTGACGTCAGTAGTTTGTCCCGATGAGGTACCAGCTTCGGCTGCGCGATGCGTGAATTTCCTTCAAAATGGCAATACCTAGATCCTGAAGACGCCATTCTTTATCACCATGCTCCCGTGTAATCAGTGTTCGAATTCTCCCTTGAATTTTGTCGATAATTACAGGCACTAGCAAATCTCCGTATGAGTCCTGTACTTTGCCTAGTGACTCTAAGCCCCGTATGTAGCTTTCTAAAGTGTCGTAAAACTGCCTCAGGTCTTCTACTTTATCTCTCGGTTGTCGGCTTTCCCAGAGGGCACGCATATATGCACTGACCAACTTGTGTGTTTGCCCGAAACGTGCACGGAGTAAGTCCATGGCCTTCTCATAATTGTCATTGGTCAAAGCTAAACCTTCAATCACACGACTCGCTTCATCATCGAGTTGTCCCCTCAAATACTGAAATTTCTGCACGTTTGAGAGAGACGAGTCTTGATTGACAGCCGAATCAAATGAATCGTGGAAAGTTTTCCATAGCAGCAAATCGCCAGAAAATCGGGGTAAGGAAAGTTTGGGCAAGTGAACAGTTCTTTTACTCACGTTGTCGGTATGAGGCGGACTGGTGTTTGCCTGAGTAGGCACTACGCTGACTTCGTTTTCTTGACGAGTAAAATATCGCCGTACCTTTTCGATGCGTAGAATGAAGCCAGTGGTTACTTCATCCTGTTCGATGAATTCATCATTGTACCCGTCGTCGGTGGTGTCCTGTAATACAGTCTCGTCTAGCAGCCGTATGGTCTTGATTTTCTCTTCCATGGTTTTGATAAGCCCACTCAGTGTATCAAGGCGGTCTGTGTTCACCGGTTGCTCCATAAGCTCCTCGGCTTGTCGAAGGAGGCGTTCCATCCTTGTCCGGTGTCCCGCTCTTGACCGTTTCGGTCGCGGTTAGGCGCCATTGTTCGGGCCACTTGCTTCGGGTGTCTCTGCTGAGTTTTCTGTCATGGTCTCGGTTTCCGGATGTATCCTGGTCTCGGCACCAATGTGGGGGAGGTGTGTGTACAACTTATAGTTCTCTCGCTTTCCCCAAGAAGCGGGTTCACAAGGAAACTGAGACACGCAGAGACAGACTTTTCATACACTCAGGTCGTGAGTTTTATTCGTATAACTAACATGCGCCGCCTAATCATGTGACAGCAAACTGGCGGGAAACTCAGTTACTATGGCACACCAAATGGTTAGAGTGTTGCAATTTCTCTAACACTTTGCTTTCCGACCCCTATTAAACGTAACAACGGTATCTAACTAACATAGAAGCTATGGAAACTTTGTGTGTTTGTCCCCTCGTCTAGTCTTCAATACCATTCGATAATATTAAAATTAGCATTACTTACGTCACAAATTCTGGTTCAATTTGTCGAACTTTTTTGTCAAATCTTCACATGAAATAGTCTAACGTGGACGATAACTCCAGGATTTCATGAAATTCTCTATTTCTTATTTTATTAACTAATACAGGAAAATGGATATGTTGTTGCTAAGGTGAAGTATCTGTCAATGTTCGTCGCGATTTCAAAACCCTACCAGGACAGATTTCTCGTAGATAAACGGGGGATATTTTGAGATCTCGTACAAATCAGGATGTTTCAATAATATTGCCAAGGGATGCCTTAGAAGAGGAAACTTCAATTGAAATGGAGGTAAATGGAAGATTACGTATATTCATGTAAATACTCGTTAACATTTGATCAGAATGAACCAAAAGCTTTCCGATCGCACACATTGACGAGTTAGTGACGGCAATGGCACATTTCAGATTAAGAAATCTTCATTGATACCCCAAATGATACCCTGAGAGTTCCCTTGAGCATATCCACAACACCGTAAGAGTCAAGGAAAACTAATGCACAAAATAGATAAATAAAACATTACCAGTAATTTTATTCAGGATTTTAAATCATAAGACACTCCATTAATATTCGTAAAATAAATACGTCTTTAACATATCAATTTACACAAAAATGAGGTTAAAGTGCAATTGATAGCTACACTGTCTTTACAGCTATTTCTGTTGGATTGCTTTTAAGGTACACAACGTTGATTCTGACCTTCTAAACGATGTCTACGTGACCAATGACTTCTTCGAAGTTGCATCAGTGTCTCCTATAGTCTATGTAAACAGAGGCGCGCCGGACTAAAAGTTGCGTGTAAAACAACCAGCTTCCCTTTTCATCCCCTTGCCACCTGAAATACCATGGTATATCAGCAGGTAATACGCAACTGCGCATTGCCAAGGATGAACTCAGCAATGACAACTGGCAAGACGTCACAGATGAAGTACGACATACGGTTGCCAATGGTATAATTAGAATAAATACTCACAGTTTGATTGGGTAAGCACACTTTTAGGATAGATTGTCTTCCTGCTTTATTTGTAATTCGTATACGAAATGTCATAGCTTATAGCTAACTTTTCACTATGGCAGAATTCTGACCCGTGACTATCATGAATTTCATTTCCATTTAATCATTTTAGTTGATACTGGCCTACAATCACTAGGGGTTTGGTTGTTCTTACATGCATCTAAAATACATGTATACACCATATTAAATTACGCCGACTAGACTTTCTGTTTTGAATCTACGTTTACGATTTTTTCAAACTTTAATATTACCACGTCAGCATTTGGTTAACCAGGGATTGTTTAAGCAGTGGAATTTTGAATAGCACTGAAAATTGCATGTCAGTTACGCTTGAAATTCATCGCTGTGTTTCTTCTTTGTAATGTAGAAATGGTTTCCTGTCAATGTTCATATATATGTACAACAAGATTGGAACTAATTTGGGATAATTGGAACGTCGCATTTTTTTCAAAATTTCTCAAAAGTCCTGAATGTTGCAATATTACAAGCTACTCAAAAAAGTGTGTAACTTAAAAAGAGAACAGATGCGCTTAATTACATTTGCAGATTAAACCGACATTACTTCACCATCCAATTATCCCAGATTAGTTCCAATTGTGTTGTACCTGTATTAAACAATGGAAGACTTTTCTGACTAGCCTATAATAGTTCATTAAATCTTACCAATGTAAGTTTTTGTTCACTCTGAAATATATTTGATGACAAAAATATGTGTTAGTCGAGAGTTGAACGATATGAATAAATGAACGTAAATTAGGAGCAGTGGCAGAAAACACGGAGTTGCTGGATTATAAGGAACCCCCCTTATAATCACACCCATTTCATGTTGATGGCTCTGCCTCTTATAATCGGACGAATACGGTATGATTACCAAAATGCCAGTGGCGGCTTTTAAAATCATAATGTCTTCATAGTATTTATGCACGGTATGGCGCTCGAATTGCATGTGAACTATAACGAGGTGTCGGGCTATGATTCTCACGAATTTAGAGTGTAACAATTTTCCATTATGATTTTTTATCAATTCTCGTATTTTTACCAATTGATCATTAATTCCAAGTTGAATCCGCTGTTTGAGTATTTGTGCTCATGACATTTCCATGACTAATCACTAATGGCTAATCACATCAGATGTAAACTCGTGAAAAATGATCTGCAATGTTATAAAAAAATTGAGCATATCTACTGTATCAAGTCTCGTTATTAAGTGTCTGCTTACATTTACATACATATCCTATATCTTTTTTTAGATACTTTGCTTTACTGTATGAGAAAATAACAACTAGTGTTGCTACCATAGGAAATGCTTTTACAACGTACTTGAAGTCCGGACGTCACTCGGTCAGAATACTCCTTCTTCAACACATAGAGGACAAGTTTTCATTGCTATGTGACTTGGTAGACCGAACATCTCCGATCGAAGAACTTCTTCAAACAGATGCAAAATATCGGTCATACACCGGACATGGTGTACCTTACACGTCGCCTGTTTTTCCACAGAACGGCGACATAATTTGTAGTGAGCTTAGTCCATCAGCAAAAGACATCTTATGTGTAGTAACGTGGAAGAATAAACAGACATATCGACCGTACACCGATAACCACTGGGTCGTACTGCTCAAACGAATTTCTCCTGAATCAAATGAGCAACAAACCATGGGATCCATGTGTTTCAAAAGGGAAAGCAAAGAAGAAATATTGGGAGAGGTCATATTTGTTTTGGACAAGGTATATATACTGTAAAACTCATGAAAGAAAATGTCGTGAGATTCACCTATTTCGGTCTAGTCTGCAGTGTGTACCTCCATTTGCAGCAGACAAGACGATTTTTATTTTCATCAAACATGCATCACCATTTTTGGCCACATTTTACAGTGATGTGACGAGTAGCAGTGCAGTATTATATACAATTGACACATTAATGAGCGATAGAAGACCAATAGGAATACACCAAATCCATTCTAAACCTAATGTAAAGGAACTCTCAACAAATAAAGCGCCTTTTAAAATTTGTAAAATGTTTTCAATTTTAGATAAGCGACAGAAAACCTCCGACAGATAGCCAAGGTATGTGAACAACAATATGAAACTACTTGCAGTTTTGTTTTCAAGCGTCATATGTATGGATTTGGTCCAGTCTGTACGTCTACCCCGACATGATACTAAGTCTGCCGTAACGCGACAAGCACCTATGGTGGAATGTACGTGTATATGCCAAGGTACGTGCTAAAGAGCGGCATATATTGGAAAATCAATGGCTATTACCATGCCACAGAGTTTTCTTTCACAATAACATTTACAAAGTTTCATCACAAAACACTTGTTCGAACACTTTAGATATTTTATTCTCTGAAGATAACGCTACATCCGATCAATAACGTTTGACTACAATTTTCGATGTATAAATAGCATTTTTATTCTACACAGCATGATTACTTTGTTTAAATGACATTTTTTATAAATCCCAATTATACTCCTCTCAGCAGATGACGCGATTGAAGAACAATATGCGTCAAGTCAAAGACAATAAGTGTCAGGTGAAAGACAACAATATTCGTCAGGTCAAATACAACAGTAAGTGTAAATACTTTGTATATTGCCCAAAGGTTTATAAGTTCTATTTTTCAAATAACCTTGTTCAATAAAGAGGATTTAAGAGATGTGTTTCGTTTAAACAATATTAATATCGTCAACTGTCCCATTAAGCACTTTTGTTGTTACTTTTCGATTGTTTCACTATACATTGAGAGCCAATTTCCTCTCATCTTTATAAATTAAATGAAACCTGTTCCCTTTCTATCGTAAACTTAATTTGTAATTTGATTTCTTCTTTGTCAAGTAGAATTCTTCATGAGCTATTCAAACTATCGGCTCGAATATCTTTCCCTGCGGAGAACATGATTCTATAAATTAGCTAAGTGTTTATTAACAATGTCAATCTTACCATCGCTTGCATTTTACCTTGATACAGGAAAGGTTCTTTGTTTGCCATTAATGACGAATGGTCTACACAGAAAGGCGGGATATCGACTGTACATAGACAAGTTAATGACTTGTTATTGGAGACGGGTCTCGAGGTGTTTGCAACGGCCCTAGAAGCAAGTGAGGAAGACAAAGATGACGTAAAAGCAAAGAAAGTTAATCTTCTTCTTCCTACATCGGATGACCCAGCAGACAAACCAAACATAAATTGGTTAAATAAATACCATGAAATTAATTTCCCTGAATTGGAAAGTGTCTCAGCTGTCAAGATTATAATTGGGCATTTACCAATTACATCCGCAGCAACACTTAGCATAAGAGACAGATTTCCTGGTACGAAAGTTATATTGTTCAATCACACCATACCTGAAGACACAGAAGTACACAGGATGCCGAAACATCGATGGCAGTTTAGGAAAAAGAGAAAAAACTCCGTAGAGATGCTGCTAGATCTAATGTAGTTTTCTCCGTAGGGCCACGAGTTATCAGACACTATGAAAACAAATATCGGGCAACAGCGAGTGACATAGCACATGAGTTGTTCCTGCCAATGCCTGATGAGAAGTTCTTTCAGATACAGGTGAAGAAACCCTCTGCTGATTGCAAAGTCCAGATTCTAACCTTTGGCCGAGTAATAGGGGTGTCCAACTTGAAAGGTTACGATATTGCTGCAGCCGCCATAAGCAAACACATTCAGCTAATGAAGCCAAGGAGACCGTACAAAGATCCTCCTGTTTGGATGATTCGAGGGATACCAGAAAATGAGTCAGAAGCATCGGAAGAATTCATCAAGAAGCACATAGAGTCTGGTCACCTCCGGTATAATCTCTACCCATATGGTACTCAGGATCAGATTCGTGAAGATCTACAACAAAGTCACCTTTGCCTGATGCCTTCCAGGAGTGAACCATTCGGTATGGTCGGCATGGAAGCAATCGCGGCCGGCATACCAGTCCTGGTGACTATCAACTCAGGGCTGGCGAAGTTCCTAACTGGGTACCATCCGGATACATCGCGGGAAATGATTGTTGATGTCGGCTTCAATGACGTGACCATACAAGAAGACATTGACGCATGGGAAATTTCCATCACTGAAATTAAGAATGTGGTAAGTTAACTTTGTATTTTCGTTCATGCAAAACATGAGACTTCAATTAGTGCTTGTGTTCTAAAAGATGTCACCATATTTTACAAATATGTGGTAATGATAAAACAATCGATTTAGTTATTTAAAACGAAAGACGATCAGTACGTGTGTGACGTCTTTAACTCTTGATATTCAGACCTATTGTACTTGTCGAACAGAACGACACATTTGCAACATTCCATAATTTCCTGAGAACCTTGCCGTAAAATTATTTGAAAATCCTAACGTATCATACCTAAAGTCATTTTGGATGGATAAAAGTCATCGGATGGATAATTCTACAATGTCGTTTGACAGTGAACTGTTGATCTAGAAATGTACTTCTATTTGAAGATACCATTCAAATTAAATTTAAGAGAAGATGTGTTCTGTTTATCTAGCTTTTTCTTCGAAGAAACCAGAAACTTTGCCTTTGGCTACTTTGCATTCCCTTTTAATTTACTGCACACCGTCTATGGTAGTAAATGTACAAAAATCATCAAAGACATCCAAGCAATGGGTTTCCTTGTAAAATATTTTTGACGACGGGAATTCTATATTTGTAATTATACAAATAGTCTATTTATTATATAATTACATTGATCATATTGATGTTCCTTTTACAACGTGTGACTAATGTAATATGTACGAAAAGTAAATAGAGCGATAGTCAACTTTTCCTGAAAATTTATAATTTTTTTAAACGAGATTTCTGTATCAAGTCTTCAAGTACCAATTGCAAATTACTAAATGATTGGAAAATCTCACTTTGACAACAGTAGTTGTCCATGACTTTCAGATCAAATGAATAAATACCGAGAGCTTTCAAATAGCGAAACTATTTCGACTGGATTCCTATGCTGGCAGCTTAACTTGTGAAAGACCTTTGAAAGATGGACTTGTAATGCAAATAACATATATGCACATGGTAGACTTGACTAACTTTCACGCAAAGATAAGAATACACTTTGTGACAGAGTTCAATTTTGGATGTAAATTACAAATTCGGGTCTTAGACTCTGACTAATGACTCGTCGATTATCGATATTTATCACTAATATTTAGCCTGAATTTACACTTGTATGAAGTTGAATAAAACAGTTGTACCTTGACGTCTTTGACATGGTTCACACAATTTACCTTTCATCAAGGACGCCACTTCACTCACACTGGATTTTTCTTACTTAATTCGGTTTGGTGAATTATTTCTCGACAGATCTGGTCATCGTGTATCTTTCAATTTATCGAACAATATTTTTATCGTACGGCGATCACATTACGAGTAAGGTAACTGTAAGGGGTATGCTTTCACCCTTCATATTTTGTCTTCCGTGTTTGCATGTATGAATGATGAGACACTGAGTGTAGCTTAAATTTAAACGCATCTGTGGTCTACCAAAATATATTGTACAAGACATTAGTATATTTGTACTATTTGAGTCAGTCTGACGAAATTTGTATGTAACACGATTGGAACTAATTTGGGATAATTGGATGTGAAGTAATGTCGGTTTGATCTGCAAATATGTGCTCATCTGCTTTTCCTTTTAACACAGTTGTTTTTATGAGTAAATTGTAATATTGCAACATTCAGTTTTATAACACCTAACATTTTAAAGAAATTTTAAAAAATAGGAAAATCCAATTATCCCAAATTAGTTCCAATAATGATGTGTCAAGAAAGTCCCTCAAAAAGCTGCTTGGGATAACACTGAAAGCTAAAGGCGATTTGTTTGAACATGTTTTGAATAAAGAATGGAATCATAAAACAGGTGTAAAAGACAAAAACTGACGTGAAATTAAACTTTCCTGATATTGTTTATTATGTTAAGTGGTAATATAATTGATGAAAAAGTGAACGACCAATAAAAAATTGAAGCTTTAATGGTGTAAAACTGTAAAGCTTATAGTGTGCAATTTCGATGATAACTGACTTTAAATTGCAAAAGTTCAATATATTAATGACGCAATTTTTGTAATCTGATTGGTCGATATAAATGAGAAGATAATAGAGCTATAATGGCGATATTGCATGGTTGAACACGTGTTAATTCTCAATTATTGAATTATCACTTTTAACATTCACGCGACACTTAAATTGTACACAGTCTCTGTTCATAGGAAAGTACACGAAATATATAAAAATACAGAATAATCCTTGTCGGGCAATCGCCCTATGTAATCCATATTAAGCCTTGGAAAGACCTCTCAGTACATCAAACTAAATACAGGTGATTTCATTGAAACTAACAAACTGAAGTGATTTCATTGAAACTAACAAACTAAATACATGTGATTTCATTGAAACTAACAAACTAAAACACGATTGGAACTAAATTGGGATAATTGGATTGGCGCAATGTCTCAAGAATTTTAGAAATTTGTGTAATATTACACCATATTTGCTTACCATCTTTAAAATTTTATTCAAAATTTACAAAGCTGTTGAAATGTTATGAGTAAGAATCAGTGCATGATAGTATCTTATGCAGTATTGTTCAAAACATATCAACAATTTTCATATTTGAATGAAAATATGTGAGCTTGTCTGGAGTTTCTTCATTACTGAAACACTAGTAATAATCTCAGTTTGTCACTTTTCCTCGACCAAAATGAAACTTTTCGATTGATTTACAGTTAAGTCAGTCAGGGTCATTTAAAATGTGCCCTGACTTAACTTAATGTTTATGAAGCCTTAAATTCACGAAAAAGTCAGGGATATTTCAAAAGTGCCCTAACTCAAAAGTCGTCAATTAGAGAAATTTTAAACATTTTGTCTCGTTTCTTTAGTACATTTACACAAAAATATACTTTTTTTCATGAAAATGAATCCGATGAAAGAAGTGTGTAATAATCGTTGTGTTTTCGTTGTTTTGTCCGATGAGAACAATATTTCAAATTTTACACTATTCTATCATTTTGTAAAATTTCAGCTGTAAAAATTTCGATTTCGTTACATTTTCCTAATAATTACTCTCATCCAATTTTCCCAAAATAGTTCCAATCGTGTTCTAAATACAAGTGATTTCATTGAAAACTGACAAACTAAATACAGGAGCATTCATTTAAAACTGATAAACTAAATACAAGTGATTTCATTGAAACTAACAAACTAAATACAAGTGATATCATTGAAAACTGACAAACTAAATAAAGGACCTTTCATTTAAAACTGATAAACTAAATACAAGTGATTTCATTGAAACTAACAAACTAAATACAAGTGATTTCATTGAAACTAACAAACTAAATTACAAGTTATTTCATTGAAAACTAACAAACTAAATAAAGGAGCTTTCATTTAAAACTGATAAACTAAATACAAGTGATTTCATTGAAACTAACAAACTTAATAAAAGGGATTTCATTGAAAACTAACAAACTAAATACAAGTGATTCCATTGAAAACTAACAAACTAAATAAAAGTGATTTCATTGAAACTAACAAACTAAATACAAGGGATTTCATTGAAAACTAACAAACTAAATACAAGGGATTTCATTGAAAACTAAAAACTAAATACAAGTGATTTCATTGAAAACTGACAAACTAAATAAAGGAGCTTTCATTTAAAGCTAACAAACTAAATACAAGTGATTTCATGGAAAACTAACAAACTAAATACAAGTGATTTCATTGAAACTAACAAACTAAATACAAGTGATTTTATTTAAAACTGATAAACTAGAAAAAAGTGATTTCATTTAAAACTGAAATGCAACAAAATGAAAGATTCTTCTTCTCCAGACTACAAACAATTATCAAATATCTATACAAATTTATTTCTGTAAGAATGGTTCCTGCAAGCAAAGAATACATACCGCGAAAATACGTTAGCAATTAGGCCGTCTATTGAATAAATTCTCAAGTTCCTCGTTGTTAAATTTATAGTACTGTTTCGTTCTGTACTTAATCATATTCAGAGTTTTCTAAATTCGGTGTTGTGAAGACATTTAAAACTTCCGTTGCTCTTACATTTTGTTAAGTCTCTGGACATGCAAACATAGTGTCGCTATGATTATGTAGTATTTTCGCACAACATCATATCAGGCGTTTGTGTCGCTATTTAAAAAGTTTCTTGGGAGAAAAAAATACAAAAAAACCCCAAAAAGCATGTAAACAAGTTAGTAATTCAACATACTGAGAAAAGAAATCAAGTATTTATGGATATTATTGAAGTGTTCTCTCCGGGCAGTTTACTTTCTCTAAAATTATTAACAGTACTACTACAACTGTCGTACTTCGTCGTTCGTAAATACAAAGAATCCTATCTAAGAAATTCACCATGCAAAATGTCTTGACTAACAACAGCCTTATACTCTTACGAAAACGACAATATGAAGAAGATTCATCGTCAGAGAAAAACGTAAGGGAAACACTTTCTAAGAAATTTCAACGAAACGGGAGTTGTTCGTTACGTAGCTGCACAAATAGGAACGAAACTGACCGTCGTTTACCAACTTATTCCAAACCATTAATAATAATTAGCAATAAATCACAGCCAGCGAGGGTATGCCACTCGATTTCGACCAGTTCACTGAAGTTCATGTATGCACTCGCTATCACTCATCCATATATCTCGTGAACTGGTCAAAATCTCGTGGTATACCGTCGATAGCGCCCTTTATTGCTTACATTATGTACAACTTGTCAAGAGAACTACCTAATATAACCTGTTGACTGGAGACTGATCGATGAACCCGCTTCCTTTTTTATGTGTTTTGACCTGTGATCAAGATATTTCCGTCGGACGTTTTGATCTTAATAGATTTATTGATAAGCGGAAATTTTGCTATCAAAATATGATTTTGTCTTCTGAGAGAAATGCAAAACATTATATAGCGGTTAAAGTAGGAAAATAAGCCTATTGTTAGTTCTTGTAAAATTTCACTAAACGTAGATGAAGAAACAATCTAGGTACATTTTTGCCTGAGTTTAATATTTTCTATCTCCATGAAAGTTCTGTTAGCATTTTAAAACTTCATCCACGACTTCGCATAATGGGCTTCGATCTATCTCTGTCAATATTTCCTTCAGAAAATCGACATTCTCTTCGGATATGTAACCCTGCTGCTCAAGAGAATTGAAAACATCAGCAGGGCTGCCCATCTTCTCAGAATCACGGATGGAGATTTGTCTGCCTTTAAGCAGTCGAATTATTTTCTTGTGTTCTGTGTCTCCAAGTTTGTCTGACAACTTTTCGAAGAGTCGAGGTAGTTTGTTTAAGCCTGTCAGATAAGTTATGGAAGAAATGGTGGTACATTAACAATACCATCTCCGTATTACAGATGTTCAATTTTAAAGGTATATATAATCCACAGAAAATGTCGCTGATATCATTTTACACATTTTCGTCGGCGCCTTTTAATTATCGAATACCATTAAAACAATTCATACACAGTTCAAAAATTATTTTAGAAACTATGAAATTATATAATTCATAGGTATGCTCGCTGGAAACTGCATTAAGCTGACATTTGTTACAAATGATGTTTGGCTGCTTCAAATATTTAAAATTTATAGAAATTGCATAATTCAATAGCAGGACAACATGGTTGGTTTCAAGTTCTCGTGCAACGCAATTTATTTTTTTGCACAGGGTCAGCTACCCGTTTCCAGATTGTTGTCTGGCCACATAGTTTGCATTAATTTTTGATATGTCACAGATTCATTTATTTGTCAAAACAAATAGGTCTGTCCCAACACTCAACACTTTATCCTAATCGTTTCTGTTGTTTCAAAATGTTACAGGATAGCCCCCTAGGGACATTAAGCGTATTTGTAAAGGAGATTTAGCCCAGTGCTCTTCAGATACATGTACACCTGTATATTTATAAATCCTTTGCATGGGCAAACTGGTAATTGTTCACTCAGATTGAACTAGCAACCAACGGTACTTTTTCACCAAGAAAATACATTGACGTCTGGAACCACTAGGGCTAGATCCCCATCTTTGAAACGATGGTTCAATAACTGGGCTGTTGCAATTTCGACCACGATCTACACGATGATATAAGTTACAGAAACCGCCACCCACCTGTTTTGCCATGTTCTTGAGAGATATTCCTATCACTTGAGGATGAAGGGCTATCGTCTGCTGTGACCGTCTTGTGCCTTTTTCTTGCTGGCTGATCTGCATGAATAAAGGCGCGAGTTTGCTGTTTAAAAGGGCTCTATTCTGTCATGAAGCCTCATTTGTACGTACATTTTTTATTTAGCGTAAAGAGACGCAAAAATCAAAGATGAGTTAGGAAAAATGTAAAATGTAATAATTGTTACCAGGGTGATGCCATCAGGGAACATTTCAGTGAAACCTGGTAGGGCTTTAAGTCGTGACATTTTCTGCCTGGGACACAAAGCTCTTTTGACATATTTCAATGATACAACTTGTGAAAAATTTAGCACAGTAAAGAAAGAGCATATTCATAAAGTCACGTGTGTAGTTGATACCCTTGGTACTTCAATGTGTATTTTTCTTTGTGTATATGCCTGTCTATGTGTTTGTCTGATTATCTCCCTGTCTATCATTTATCTCTTTATATTGTATCGAACAACACACACACAAATATATATATATATATATATATATATATATATATATATATATATATATATATATATATATATATATATATATATATATATATATATATATTGATCTTGATATTGATATGTAAAGAAATAAGTATCCTTTGTAAATCAGGGTTTCAGGAAGCAAAGGTGCAGTTTCCACGGTAAGTCTCACAAAGATAAGGTTGTTTGTTACTCTCTTTATATGCTCGATGAAACTTCTTCTTTTTATTAGGACCGTAAATTCACTTACATCACAATGTCTAGGATTTTTCCTCTTAAAGTTGGAATAATTGAGAAGTCATAGTAAAAATGTAGCCAAACGCTTGAATAATTACAATATTCCGAAAGCCACCAGCGTGTAAAATGAAATCAATTCAATAGTCATACTGTACACAAAACCATTCTCACCTTCCTCCTCATCTCGCTTGGATACATTCTTGCCACGTTTTCTTGGTGTCTTTCTCCTTTCTTTTATCTGGTCTTGTTCATGCTGCTGTTGTCTCTGATGTTTCCCTGGTCTTCCCTGTGTCTTTCGCGGAGGAGATTTTGACGAAGACAAAAGTTCATCGGACTCCTCGGCCAGGAACGAGTTGATCTCTTCAGCTAATGGTAACAGTTGCAGGTTGTTGAACACTTGAATCAGCAAATCTAACTTGTTTGTTGCAATGAGACCACGCCGTTCTAAATATTGGAATACAGCATTTGCTGACTTGAGACCTTCTATATCAGCGACGTCGATATGTTCAGGAACGAGTTCCTCTTTTACTTTTTCAACGTCGTTTGGAGACAAATGTCTAGCCAGATTTCTGTAGAGGATGTTCAATGGTCTGAGTGTGTCTCTTCGGAGGTTGTAAGCCATTACAACGAGCTAAGCAATCACAGGGCAACTTCCAACAGAATGAGGAACACAAATGCAATGTATCTGTAGAAAAGACATGATAAAATAGAGTTGAATGTGGGTTTGCTTAAGGTCAATCGAGCTGTCTTCTGAGGGGGCCTTGTATGGTACCTGGTCGGCTGCGGTGGCAGGCTTGCCACCTATGTGGTTTGCCGACAATAATCGAAATCAGACAAAATAATAGACAGCATAGTCTACATTATCATGATCATGTTATGTAGACGACAGGACAAGACAAAATACACCGACCTTTAAGTTAAGGTGAGCAGAAACTTTCACGGAAATGTTGAAATTAGAACTAACACCAAATGTTTCCGTTTTTTACACCCGAACAAGATGGCGATCGTACAGTGGGCGTTTACATGGCGAAATAGGTCACATTTCCTGGAAATGAATCACGTGACTAGGATTATAGGAGTTAAATTACTCAGTCAAGCTTTAAGAACAGGGACCAGGCAATGGTAGAGGAAACGGTTGCGAAAACAACATAGGACTTGCCCCCTCACTTTACATAAGGGTTATATTTTGGCTGTCTCTCCCTAAAACAAGGTTAATATATCACATGGCGCCTTCCATGCTTTCAATAAATCAATGTTAGAGTTAAAATGCTATCATTAATGCACTCCTTCAACAGTAACAAAATGATCCGATCTTTTTTTCACAGGCTTAGATACTTGGTGTCTATAAGATTTGCCGATTAGCAAATTGGGGTTTTTGACAGACGTTTGTCCAAATTGACGCGTATGGCTGTAGCTTTACATGCGGGTGAACAAAAAATCCTTGTTGTGTAGATATCGAGTCACAAATAACAGAGTATGAACAACATCAAGAGCAACTGTTTCTGCGAAAAGCTATATCTTAGCAAGCGGGTTGTCATTTTTTCTTTCGGGCCGCAGATCAGATTTAATATTTCTCGACTTCAGCTGGCGGGCAGTTAGTAGGGCTACATTTTAGTCGGCAAGTTAAGAAGTTCTTCGCCCCAGCCGTAATTGATTGTGACTATCACTGGCGTGTGTAGCGACAAAAAGATGGCGTAAGGAAGCGAAAGATTTCTTAACGGGGAAATGGACAAAAGGCGGAGAAGATTTTTTATCCTATTATTGTAAATTACCTCACGCAACACTGTTAGTGGAAACAATGATTTTTATGAACTTTAACATTGAACTTCCATACAATATGTCTTTGTACCTACGAGTACGTTTTCTCTCAACAATAACTCTACAACACTTACTTGTCTGCCAAACTGGTCTATATGACATAAAACGCACCAAGCAAATAACACAAAATACATGTGCATTAACGTCACGTCGATGGCCCAGTGCAAGAGGGGCGCATCGCCCGTGCTGCGAGGCTTGGGTGAAAAGTTGTGAGCCTAACTAAGAAGGAGCGATGTCAGATCAATGAAGCTTGGTTTGCATTTATTTCAACACTTCATATGACTTCCTAGACAAGGGACAAACTATCAATGGAGAGTACTATTCTAACCTATTTATGCAGTTACTGGAGGCTAGAAAACGACAAAGAAAGTTGAGAAAATGTGTATTTTTCCATCAGGACAATGCTCCTCCCAAAAGTCAGTCATTTCCATGGCAAAAGTGCGTGACTGGGGCTTCAAACTCTTTCCACACCCACCATATTCTCCTGACCTAGCACCCTTAGACTGAAGAAACCGCTAGCTAGAGAGCATTTTGACGATGATAATGACGTCATATCCGCCGTTCAGGATTTTTTGAAATCTTCTACAAAGCAGAGATCCAAGCGCTGCAGCACCGCTGGCAGAAGTGTGTGGACCGCAAGCGGGACTGACTATGTTAAAAAATAAATAGCATAGAAATGTATTCCAGTAGGACTTCATTGTTATGCTCAAATATTTTCATCCAACCCTTGTAAGCCCCTCTTCCATTGGGCCATCGACTCATAGACTTGATAGCGCCCCCTGTGTTGCGTGACTACAATCATCTTATCCCGCATATTGTCTGTTAAATATATATAGAATAGAAAGGCATATTTACATATACAAATATCATGGTTACAATATAATTGGTTGATTTGTTGCTCCCTACTAGACTGTGTCTCTACAGACGACACCAAAAAACAATCGCCATGATTTAACTTGGTCACCGTCCCAATATGCGATCTCGTCAAGATGAGATATATGAATATTTTACTCAAAGGCTATCAACATACATTGAAGGAAAGCGTGCAGAAACGTTCTTTTTTCGTTTGGATACAATGCTTTGCCTTCAACCACAGGCCCGTCGATCGTCGCTTCGCGAAACCCCGATAATACAACAAATAACCATAGGGCTTCATTAAACGACGATCGAACCGCCTGTCCCTTCTGTCATATATTTCAATGAAAAACAAACAAACAAAAAACAATTTCTGAAAACAATCAGGAAAGTAGACAATGTAATTACTGGCGAGGGACACCAAGTTACCGGACACGCTCCTTTGCAATACGTGTACTCGGGTGTCCTTAAATTTGCATTGTTTGCGAGAATTTATATTTTAAGTGCCCTATCTGAGTTCTTTAATAAATAAATAAAATTAACATCAGAAATATAGAGGAGACTAAAACGGTTGATTATTTATTAACATGGAAACCTATACCGAAAGCAGCGAATCTGAACTTTGAGGATCAGGTGTTCGGATTTTGATATACTGGTAGCCAAAGTCAAAAATGTTGAAACTAAAAATATAAACATATTGGGTTAATTTTTCGAAAAGTTAAGTCGTTAATGTTCTCCATACTTAAATTTAACTAAACTATAAAGAAAAGTTGTGATTGAACAAATATGAGAAGTTATCTGAACTAATGACAGTGAATCAATCCGATGACTGCCTCAATTGCTTCAATAAATTTCGTCACTACCAGAGATAGTACAAATATGGATTTCGATAAATACTGTATCACAGAATATATTTATCATTTTCATCAGCTAAAACTTATTCCGACTTCGCTTTCTCACTGATTATATTATGGTTGTCGGTCCTCGTACATGCAGCATATGCAGCATAAAATTATTCCTGTTAAACACCGTGTGTAGCCCCTATAATAGTCAATACGGACTTAAACAATGCGGTGACACGGGTCAGTAAAACATATTGCGGTGTACAGTTTGCAGTATGCATATGTGAATAGCTGTTTGAGTAGATATATTGAAGAGGCACGGTAAATTTTGAATTGTTTTGTAGTTTTGCTCCTGAAAGAATTTTTTCAGTAAGTTCCCCCTAAGATAAACGAATACAAATGATTTACCCAGCCATTATAAGGCGCCGAGTACAACATTTAATTTTATTGTCGATGATAACTCTGCGATGAGTCAACGGTCTACCATAAAAACAGAAAAAAAACGAATATGCAATGTGTTGCATATTTTCATACATAAAACCATTCTCACCGTCCTCCTCAGCTCGCTTGGATGCATTCTTACCACGTTTTCTTGGTGTTGTCGAGACCTGTTTCTTCTTCCCTTTTTTTCTTCTGGTCGTGTTCATGCTGTTGTTTTGCCTGGTCTTCCCCGTGTCTTTCGTGGAGGAGATTTTGACGAAGGCGGATGTTCATCGGAACGCTCGTTTAGGAGCGAGTTGATCTCTTCAACTAATGGTAATAGTTGCAGGTTGTTGAAAACTTGGATCAGCAAATCTAAATTGTTTGTTGCAATGAGACCTCGCCGTTCTAAATATTGGAATACAGCATTTGCTAACTTGAGGCCATCTGCATCAGCGACGTCGATATGTTCAGGAAGGAGTTCCTCAACTTTTCAACGTCGTTTGGAGACAAATGTCTAGCCAATTTTCTGCCGAGGATGTTCAGTGGTCTGAGTGTGTTTCTTCAGACGTCCATAATCATGACTTATATAGGGGTCTAAGATAAGCACGTCATTGAAACATGCATGGAATTCTTATAAAGCATACCAAGAGAATATCGTGATGTGACGTGTTCTGTCATGTACTGTCTTAACCTTACCAGACTGTACAAGAAGGAACCTAAAATTTGAATACAAATGTGCTATCATGACTTATCATAGTTATGTTATGTCATACGCTTGTAGACTTTGCCAGGTCAGAGATTTCACAAAGCGAGCGGCTAATCGATAAAATAGTTGTTGATTTGCAGTCTCTCCCACATGAACATTTTAATTCTGTGCTGAAGAAATGCACATGCGAACGACGTTGAACGAATGGACGAGCAGTACACCACAAACTGCTCATCGTCTTTCCTTTGCCACGCTTATTGTCCTCGTGTTTCAGACGAATCTTGGACGTTGGCAAGACAACAAGCGACTGCGCCTGTGTAAAGAGAAGTTTAACAAATTTGAGTCCAGGATTTCTGGACAAATAGCTCATGGCATCAAGATTCATTTACAACTGCTGCAGGATACTGGACACACATCAACTTAGTAGGCATACAGAAAACCGAAAAATTTCAATCAAAGATTCGTTATCCTATTTCTGGCTAATGTAAAGCTGTATTCCACCAACCTGGTGATGTCATAGCTTTCAGAGGTTGAAACAATGTTGATAGAATGTTATTTTGAATGAGTTATTTTGGATAGATGAATGTCGTTTTGTCATTTCGGAAATTACGCGTGATAGTATTCTAAATGTTCGGGCTTGCGTGATTATAAACAAGCATGGTGTGAAACTTGTTTTACAAATTGGGAGAGAAAAACTGCATAATTATCGAGTGGAAAATTTTCTTAGATCCTTCCGAACGCTCTAGTGATGCAAGTATAACCATTAGTGTTTATTGTCTTTGGTTATAATTTCAGTACTACTCTATAAACTTATTTTGTTTCAAGCTTGCTGTATCGATCTTTTTGAAAACATTTTCTAGCCTTTTAACATACGCCAGATGCTAACGTTGCATTGTTTTGCTAAGATGTGATATTAACAGTGGAATGCACTGATGTCGACTTTGAACTCAAGTTCTTTCGATGTCAACTGTACACGTAAATTCAACCCACAAATATCATTTAATATTCCCATCCGATGTTTGACAAACAAAACGTTGAGTTTTCGTTTCCGTCCTATCAACAGGTAGTTCACTACAAAATGAAAATACTCAAGTTGTAAAATGGCGATTCATTAGAAGACATAAATGTCAGTATTTTTTCACTGACCACGCGATGAAACAGACTACATAAATAAAATGGCGTGTTGACAAAGATACATAACCAAAGCGTCGTGTAAATGACTTAATATAATAATATTTCATTGATAGGATACTGATATAGATCGGAGTTTACTGAAATGCACGTTTTTGTGTAATTTTCCAATAATCTGTGGTACATGACCTTGATCCCGTTTCATCAGAGTGGTACTAGGTTTAACCATCGCTAACAACCGGGATTTGCCCAATCATATTTCATTCATGGAATATAAAATTAATAGTCTAAATAATGTCTTTAGTACGTATCAAAATATTCTTTCCCCTGCTTTCATCCAATCCATTCTTTTTTTTGTATTATATGAATTTTTTATTGAGGTCTTCAATAATGCTTACAACACTTGTAGAAATGTGAATACAGTTCTATCAAATCATGAAGGTAGGCGAATATCACGTCCATGATCAAACCTTAGACAGTACAATCAATCATACCAATAAGTCCTTTTATATAAGAGTCTCAGAGATACAATATTATGAAATTCTAAAATGGATTATTCATTATGATGTGAAGTAGGAATACGTGTTTTCAGAACACCTCCCCATTTTCTGTTGTGAGAGCTTAATTTGTTCTTTTTATTGCCAAACAGTATTCTACCTTCTGAATAGTTTGTAAATATTTTTGAAAACCAAAAGGTCGGGTATTTTATTGTCAAATTTGGCCAGAATCCATTCTTTGTCACTGCATTCTTTCACGGTATATAATAAAAACATAATGTACCTAAAACGTGTTTTCAAACATTCGGGGATGTCTTTTGGTATTTCAAAGTTTCTGATGTCTGTCTCTTCTTTTTCGAAACTACAAGCCAGGGTCCCAATTCCACGATAGTAAATGTCTTACGTGTCCAAATAATTTGACGTTTGCTAAATGCGCTCAACGGTAGGCGGAACAGCAGCATTACCGACGTGCATGAATAAATGTTTATTGTTTGAAAATGCTTCACAGCACAATCATTTTCTGTTCGCTATGAGGATGTGCCTTGAACTCTTCCTGCCGTCAACAATGTTTTCCTTCTTCAAAATTTTCTAATTTCTGTTTCACTTGTTGTGTAAATCTATGTTTACTTCCTTTGAATTAACTTATGTAGGAATGATGCTTCGTGTTTAAACAGACAACTCGCTTTCAAGTAAGTAGTCTCGCTTTCAAAAAAAGGAATAACAAGAAACGTAGAGTCATATGTTTGTATTCAGTGAATAAGCAATTTCAGTATATCAAATAATACATATTTATGGCTGCACATTAATTCAACGGCCACTGACCCCATCAGAAAGTCAGAAAGAAAATACAACGAAGTGTGGTTTGAATGAATGATCTTGATAAAGGCAATTTCTTAGGATGGCATTAGTACAGTAATTATGCACAACGCGCTCATTGTCAGTAAAATTTTAATTTAATTTCCACCAAAAATACCAAATTTAGCTTTGTATTTCAGCATCTTACCGATAAATAAACAGTTCTCAAACATCATTCGTTTTGCAAGGTCATTTGAAATAAACGCTTGTTTCGACGGAAAGTGGTGTAAAATGTACATCTTACTTCTGTTTTCGTTTACCACCAAAGTTGCCTTTTCCTGACCGGTGAAAAGGTGAAGATATGCTGACTGCGAATCATCAGTCAGACGACTGTATAACCTACAAATCATTCAAAAAAAATATGTTTTTGTGTAAGAAACAGACCTATGTAAAATAGTTAGCTTTGTGTTTTAGTAAGTTCAGATATATTACATTTTTAACACTTTTTATTTTAGCAAGGATTTAAAACTATAAGTCTTTGTATTTATAGGTAATTGATACACGTTCTGACGATAATATGCTTGTTACTGTAACCATATCAATAATTTCATCATGATGTATTTAAATACAAGGGTTTTTACAAATCTTGTGGGGTTGTCATGCATATCGACCAAAATATGTGTCGAATAATATTTTTGATAAGCCATTTACAGGTGTCATCCTGGTCGACACGACTAAAGACTTCTTTGTCTTGTTGATAGCTACCATATCGATTACGTAGCCTATCGGTGAACGTGCGCACACCGTAGAGATGGATGAAACCGAAAGCAGCTCTTCAATCACGTTTCTTCCATAGATGTATCGATCAAATAAATGTCAGCTACCGTAGATTACCGGTGTCCATCCAGTGCTGGGTATTTGAGCTACCGTAGATTGCCAGTGTTCATCCAGTACCGGGTATTTGCTCTTTAGACAAGCAGATTAAAGTTACAATCACAGCTAGTTCATTAGCGACTCAAAGTGACAAAATACACGGAGGAGATAGAACTGGGTCGAAAACATGCTCGGTTGACATAATGCTTCCGGAATATTCCAGGATTAAAGAACTTCCTGTCAGTGCAGGAGATGATCTTGTTGTATCTTCTGATGACGAAGCGGCCAGTCACTGGATCCCAGTTGTGCTGGTGCGCGCCATACTCGATAATTTTAACAATTTACCATATTATGTCTTCTTTCGAACTCTGTCGGCTTCCCATTCATCCAAGGAATAGAGTAATTTTTGATTGAGCATATTGAGGGCGACATCTTTGATATAATCTGTAAAGTGAATGTCCTAGTTGAAGAATTCAATGTAAAACAGCACAAGCGGCAGGATGGTCATCGACCTGCAATCAATCATTTAATCAATGACAGAACATGTGTTCCACAAAACTACGGATTGACAAAGTATAAAAACAAAAGCGAGTAAGCTTCATGGTCGTTGAGGGCACTGTGATGTATACCTGGCGGCATCGTTATCCTCAACCATAGAGTGGAGAGTTAGGTTTGGTTTTTAAGTCCAATGAATGTTCTGTATGTGTAAAAGATTAGGAACCGATAATCTACGCTCCTTTTTAGCGTCCAACATTTCAGTCTGCACCCTATTCTGTATACAGATCAGTGCTCTCAAGCTCTAAATCAAATGTTTGAACACTGTAGTGAAATCAACAAAACACTGGTTCCAGTTGGATATGATTATCTACTTTTGTTGTTTTATTTGTTCACACGGCATCAAATTGCAGCATTGTCCTAATGATGATTGGTTGTCAGATAACAAGTCGTTTACATGGATATGGTGCTTGTAGTACCAAAAACTATGCACAGCTTTCATAAGTTCGCGTGATTTTAAAAATAGAAAAATATGTCAAAAGTTGCACAAAAAACTGCCATGATTCGATGTGCTGTCATTTGAAATGACAAGATGAAACCCCATGTTTAACTATCGCATAATGCTAACATATCTGAGATTACAAACTTGATATTACACCTTTATGCAGCATCTAGAGCTGTAAATACCATTATGGAAGTGTGTTCATGGGTTTTATGGCACTTCTCAATAGTTCGCATTTATGCAAAAATGTACAAGTTAAGGTACTGATCTAGCATTGCCTTTATACACCTGCATAACAATGCGCTTTTGTTTTGCTTGATGCTGATGACTTTTAATTACTCTGTCTGTTGTGATGTTTTCTGACTGAAACCAGAGCACAATGGGCCAATGGGCCAATACTACATGTAAATTCATACCATATCATTGGAACAATGACAATAAGTTCTAGTAACTGAATGAAATCAAGCATATGATATGCGAACTGGAAGTTGACTGATTTACACATAAGGCTTAATACTACCCTATGAAAAGACATAACTCCGGTATATACAAACAGTTGACAGGTCATTAAATTAGTAATTAAATCATCACAACAAGGGGTCAAGCCAAGTGCAACTCATATATTGGATTAATAAGAAGGGCAATTAAGGATAATATCAGCTCACTCCACCACACAAACACAAACAAACGACAATTATCCCTCTAACACAATATAAATTTGTTTCTTCCAAGGTTGGAATTTATCAGTGATAACTTGACAAATGACCAGCGGTTTCCTGCTTTGATCACAACTTGCAACTTGCGGTAGACGTTGTTTACTTCTATTACATTTTGAATGCAATAATGCTCAAATCATAGTTATACATCTCTATCTAAAACCAACAAGTATTCACATTTAATGATACGCATACTACTCTTTGATTAAATTACCGAAATATTTGAAGAGTTTAACTGTATGCCTGATGAATACCTCAAAATGATACTATACCGTTGTGTACTGCGATTTTGTTAAAAAAGATAAGTTAAAAACACACTATCTTACCCATGTACAATCTTCCAGTGAACAAGTCTGAGAAACATAACATCTGTATCTGTGGGTAAGTCAGCTATTTGAACATCAGTCAGATATGTTTTCCTTCTGTCTCTTTCATTCCATGCTTACTTATGTATTTCCGCAAAAAGAGAGTTGAAATTCAGTACGAGATTGCCGGTTAGCCAATTCAGAATGCAGGTTGGCGTGATATGTGAAATTTGAGTCGCAGAAAAAAACAGTTGATGAGCAACAATTGAACTGTCACGTAGCGTGGTTGTGATATAGCTATCGTCAGGGTAAGTGCACTCTGTGGCAGAGTCGTCAGGCAGTAGACGTATAAGAGACGGCAATGATACACAGGAATTCTCTAAGTCGTAGTACTTTATTCAGCTGAGTAACACTAGTTACACGGTAAGCTTCTATGACCTACACTAGTCGTCAGGGTCACGGTTGAACGTCATCTCGGGGCGTCGTCAGTAAAGTGCGTAGACACGGTCCATCCACAGAGGGACCGTGTCCCAAAAGTTCTTCTAAAACGGTTTCTGATGTTCTCCCTCTAACACACTGAGATGCATAGTTTATATTGAGTTTCAGAAACTGCAAAGTCTATAATTAACTAAAAACAATCGGGTCTCAGGTATTTCCATTGTCAAAGTCCGGCAATTCATGTGGTCTATTGTTAGGGTCCGTATATGGTTTCATTCAATTCATATGCACAACTTGTTGCTTGCGTCGCGGATCACACGTGGCGAGGCGATAGTTCACAGGTGTTACTTTTTCCACAACACGATAAGGACCATGCCATGGGTGAAGTAACTTCGGTGATAATCCTCGTTTCCTAACAGGTGTATACAACCATATTTTATCTCCAATGTCATAGTTAATGTCCTTAGCGCGCTTGTCATACTGCATCTTCTGCTTTTGCGGCACTAACTGAATATTGTCGTGGACAAGTGGCTGAATTTCACACAATCGTTGAACCACTGTCTCACCATAGTCCTTAGGGTCAGTGAAGGTCGTTGTCGGCTTAGTGAGGGTAACATCAATTGGTAATCTCGGTTCTCTTCCGTACAATGTATAGAAAGGCGACTCCTTAGTCGATTCCTGCTTACATGTCCGGTACAAAAACAATGCCATTGGCAAATATAGATCCCAGTCAGTCTGATTATGATTGACGTACATACTTAATATTGTTAATAATACTCCATTAAACTTTTCAACTAATCCGTCACATTCCGGGTGATAGGCCGATGTATTTACCTTTCTCGTGCTCATTAATTCACAAGTCTTTTGCACCAATGTCGACAGGAAGTTTCTACCACGATCAGACAACAATGTCCGAGGCGCAGAATGTCGGGCAATAATCTCATCGACTAACAGTCGGGCAACAACATCCGCAGTTGTCTTTTCAACGGCAAAGGCTTCAGGCCAACGTGTAAGATCCGAAAACACAATAATAAAGTGATTACCTCGTTCAGTAGTTTGAAGTGGTCCTAATACGTCAACAGCTACACGATCAAAGGGGCCATCAACAGGTATAGGCTGTAACAGTGCAACTGGTAAATTCTTTGGAGTCTTTTTCGTAGAGCAGTCAACACACGATTTACACCAGTGTTCAATGTCTTTAAACATTCCAAACCAATAGAATCGTTCTTGTATCTTACTGTACGTCTTGTGGAACCCTAGATGACCTGAGGTGACCTCGTCATGGCATGACGTCATCACTTCATCCTGCAGGGCGCGAGGAATGACAAGCTCTTTACGTATGTCTCTTCACCGTCTCCCTTTGGCAGGCATCCACAGATGATATAGTACACCATCGTCGATAACATACTGCTCAGCATATAAAACAACTTTCCTAGCTGTCTTTGTATCGGTGGGAAGTTCATCATCGATCAAGTACGATATAAGCGGTTGCAAAGTCAAATCACATCGTTGCAAGTCTCTAACTCGGTCTAATTGAAGTCCAGGGCTGTCTGTCGCTGCGATGATGAAGTCACGTGCACTTTTGTCTTCATCATCGTCTTGCGGTTATCTGGAAAGTCCATCTGCATTTCCATGTTTTGTCCCTGGGCGGTGTTGAATTTCAAAGTCATATTCTTGCAAGGTCAATGACCAGCGGGCGAGTCGTCCTGTAGGCTCCTTCATAGTCATTAACCATTTCAGTGGGTTGTGGTCAGTAATAACAGTGAGGCGTCTACCATATAAGTATGGTCTGAAATACTTAATCGACCAAATTACGGCTAGAGCTTCTTTCTCAATCGTCGAATAGTGTTTTTCATGTTTTGTCAAAGTTCGGCTAGCATAAAAAATAACAACTTCTTTCTTATCACGTACCTGTACTAAGCAAGATCCAATGCCAGAGTCACACGCATCTGTATGCAGAACAAAGGGTTCATCAAAATCAGGGTATCCGAGTATTGGTGTTGAAATAAGCGCTAACTTCAAAGTGCAGAAAGCGTCTTCACATTCGGTACTCGAATTAAACACATTGTCCTTCATTAACAGTTTGTTTAGCGGTGACGTCACTTTGGCAAAGTTCTGCACAAATCGTCGATAATATGATGCTAATCCAAGGAAACTTCGTAGTTGACGAACATCCTTTGGGCGCAGATAGTTCTTTACTGCATCAATCTTCTTAGGATTTGGTTTAATTCCATCTCGGGTCACAACATGTCCCAAGTACTCGATTTCAGTCTTACAGAAGTGACATTTCCTACGTTTCAACTTCAGTCCGGCTTTTCGAAATCGATCGAAGACCTCACGCAAATGGTGGAGATGCTCATCGAATGTTTTCGAAAACACAATGATGTCATCTAGGTAAATCAGGCATATTTCCCATTTAAGCCCAGCAAGTATTCATTCCATTAAGCGTTGAAAGGTACTTGGCGCGTTACATAATCCAAAGGGCATAACATTAAATTCATAGAGTCCGTTGTATGAAAACAAAAAAAACTTTTCTCTATCTTCCGGCGCGACCTCAATTTGCCAGTATCCTGATGCTAAATCCATAGTCGAAAAATAACGTGCTTGCCCGAGGGCATCCAGACTATCGTCGATGCGCGGCAGCGGGTAAACATCCTTCTTCGTAACATTGTTAATTTTCCTAAAATCAACGCAGAAACGTTGCGATTGGTCCGCCTTGGAAACAAGAAGAATCGGGGCCGACCATGGGCTCGTCGAAGGTCGAATAATGTCATTATCCAAAATAGACTTAATAGGTTCTCGTACAACAGGTCGTTGACTGGCGGGAACGTGATATGGGCGTTGCTTAATCGGAGGATGCTCACCAGTGTCAATACAATGTTGTACAATATTTGTCTTTCCCAAATCGTTGTCATTCTTCGCAAATACATCGTCATATTCCAATAACAGCTCTTCCAGCTGTCTTGTCTCCTCGGCAGACAAATCTGTCGTCTCGCACAGATTCACACGGCTCCTCGAATTACCACCATCGGGCAACACCTCATCCGGGCCGGTTGCCGGTAATTCGCCTGGGTCGCAATTTCCTCGGTCCTCATCAAGGCACGTCTGCCTAGAACTGGCATTCACTGGGTGATCATTATTATTACAAACGTCATCATTTTCAGCACCCATATTTGCTATACACGCAATAACATTATCGTCGTCAGCAGTTTCAAACACACCAAGGTCCATACATCTGTATATCTTCACAGGCTTATCTCTTGGGTATACAACTAAAACAGGGGCACGCCCATTATTTACAGTCACGAAGGCCCTTGCCAAGCCAACGCCCAACTTAACATGATCACGTGGGCGCGCTTCCACAAGGCCGCAATGTCCATCGTCTACATCTATGGCTGCCATGAACCTCTTTTGTGAACGGGCAGGAACTACTAAAGTTTCTAAGGTGACTACCGAACAGTCTTTCACACGACTTTTAATACGGCCACCATTAACTTCCAGCGGGGTATCACATCCCTCTACGATGGCTTGTTGTTTAGTGAACATGATGTCAAGTCCGATATCATTCATTAAATCAGCTCCAATCAAACAGTCATACATGGAATTTGCGATAACATAAGCAGGATAGGGAAATTTTTTACTGGCAATCTCGAAGTCGACTTCTATTCTTCCCACGATGTTTAGTTTGTTTCCTTCCAATGTTTTTACACAAATTCCAGATGTCTGCAACAGTGGTTTATTCCTTAAACTAGGCAAAGTTTGACGTAACTTTTCACTTACTATCGTCATTCCGGATCCAGTGTCCGTTAACATTTTGACATCATCATCACTAATCTTTCCGTCAATACTACAGCTATGATTAATTGTTCCGATTACATAAGTCCGTATTTCGTCCTCATTATCGTCATTGGTGTCTACTTCCTTTGTATCTATTAATCTGGGGACATCATCAAATTTAACGTCTGCCATCCGGGTATCCCCTCGTCCGACGGCAGTTTCTAGTTTGACGAATTCTGCTGTTGTCGTGGTTGAAATTGACTTGCTTGCTGCTGTTGTTGTGGCGGGAACCAAGTCGGTGGGTTTAATGATGCAGGCTTCTGTGGCTGAACAAATGGATATCCAGCGGTCGGCTGCATTTGCTGGGACATTTGCGGCTGTTGTCGCTGATTTTGGCGATCAGGACAATGACACTGCACGTGCCCAACACGGTGACAAATATTACAGATCGGTAACCCATCGGTGGTTCGCTGGTTTCTGCCGGGTGCACCTCTATTTCTTGAGGAGCGTCTATCTCGGCTGGTCGTGCGGTTAGCTGGGGCGGCTTTATCAGCGGAGTCAGAATTCTTTTCTAACGGGGCATTAAATTTCTCCATCTTTTCGTCTATCATTGTCTCCATTCTCTTCATCAAAGTCTCTAACATCGATTGCATTATATTGTCGGAAGTGGGCGGTTGTACAGCAGCCACAGTCTTGTCTTCTTGGCTGGCTGATTTAGCATTGAAGGGGTCTAATGTGGAGAATAATGAAACATCACCCTTACCGTTGACAAGTTCTTCGTTGCACTCTTCGGCTTTTGCAACACGTACGGCCTCTTCAAACGTAACAGGGTCTTTTGACATCACCATTCGCTTCAGAGACGAGCGCAATCCATGGATGAAATGTTCTCTCATGAGCTCAGACTGAAACTCACGGGGCGTTTCCACGTGAGCAGGCAGAGTCAGTCGCTGTATAATTCTAGCGAATTCCTCCACAGGCTCACCTGGCTTCTGATTGCGATTATACAGTTCGTTGTAGAAAAGTCTCTGAGTTTCTTTTGGCAGGAAATTTTCTCTCAGGGCCGCAGTAACTTGGTCATAGTCGTACTTGGTATGATCGTTTGAGTCATTCCAAAAGTCGGCTGCAAATTCTCGTAGATAGGCGGGCAAAATCTCGGCTTTTCGCTCGTCTGTCCACCTATTAGCTCTGGCAGCTCGATCAAACTCTTTAAGAAAAGTTTCAACGTCGTCACCAAGTCTTCCATAATATCTTGATGGAGTTACAACAGTTCTGGCTTCGGTATATCCGGCCATATCAGGGTACCTTGCAGCAGGGGTGTCGATTGATCGTTGTCTACGGCCTGGCACTATAAAACTAGCAATGTTCGAGCAACAGAAATGTACGTACCAATCCTTTGAACGATGAGCGGCACCAAAATATCACGTCGAGCAGAAGGCGCTGGCTTGAGTCGATCCGAACCGCTGCACACCAAATATGTCACGTAGCGTGGTTTTGATATAGCTATCGCCGGGGTAAGTGCACTCTGTGGCAGAGAGTCGTCAGGCAGTAGACGTATAAGAGACGGCAACGATACACAGGAATTCTCTAATTCGTAGTACTTTATTCAGCTGAGTAACACTAGTTACACGGTAAGCTTCTATGACCTACACTAGTCGTCAGGGTCACGGTTGAACGTCGTCTCGGGGCGTTGTCGGTAAAGTGCGTAGACACGGTCCATCTACGGAGGGACCGTGTCCCAAAAGTTTTTCTAAAACGGTTTCTGATGTTCTCCCTCTAACACACTGAGATGCATAGTTTATATTGAGTTTCAGAAACTGCAAAGTCATGGGTCTATAATTAACTAAAAACAATCGGGTCTCAGGATCTGCAAAGTCATGCATCTATAATTAACTAAGAACAATCGGCAAAGTCAAATCGCAATGTCAAACAGGGGTAAAGGTCGTCCAGGCATTGATGATAACTTCAGCAGTTGAAACAATAAAAGGTCACGAAAACGAACACGGGAGATAATGTGCAGGGTTACTGTCGGTCATTACAGTCAAATTCAAAGGTTAAATTCTAAGCATTTGTATGGCTGCGTCACAGAACTATCCATTGATAATATCTACGCAACCTTTGGACAAAATGATATAGATCATAGAGTGAAACTTTTCACCCAAACTCATGAAAAACTATATTTGTTACAAAATTTATAAAATAACAAGTTCAAAAAACCCATATTGCATCAGCCGTTGCTTATGAACCGAGTTCTAACTGTAACATTTTATCCGTCGTCTTGGTACTACCAAATCATTAAACTTCTTGGAACATAATTGTTGTGCTTATCGTCTCACGTTTGTCGTTTAGGGGGCAATATTGATATGTTTGACAATGCCTTTTTTGTTTTATTCAGTAAAACAGTTACATTTTCTACTTCTCTGTAAGCTATATTAACAAAAAGCAATTTAGCTTCGTCAACGGGTTTGTGTACTACATGCTTAATCCTGTTGACCGATTCTCTTCCATAAAAAGGTCAAAATCAGGATTATACTCATACAAACTGTTTTGACTAGTTTGACACTGGACATTTAGGTATAATTTTGACAGGAAACACAAAACTCTTCTCACAGCAGAACAAAAATTTATCTTTTCACAATAGAACAAATATTAACTTAATGGAAATACAAGCAGAAGATACATGGAGCTTTAAAGGGCTCGATGACTTTTTTCGTTTTTTTATGTCACCAAGTTTTTTCTTATACTTTTAAAAGTATGTTGCCATACACAGTATTTAGCGTGTCAACGAAACCTGTACACGTGTAGACTGCATTGTTATTGTTGACAAGTGAGTTCTGGCCATGACTAGAATTCACATGTAAACAATAAGTTTACATGTATAGACACGGTGTTGACAAGCTGAATTGTAGTGTTTCAACATGCTTTGTGGAGTAGAACAAGAACTTGCAACTGACATACCAAACAAAAACAGTGAATAAATCATCAAAATTCACAGATACTTGCCCGTTAACAGAGCACAGCTGGGGTCAAACAGGTTGCAATTTTTCCAAAGTGAATGCTATGTCGTAGATTTTGAATGTTTATTAGAAATATTTCCATAAACGAAGTAAAGCATGAACTCTCAAAGTGCATTCGACGAATGACAAATTACCATTCATCTGTAAAAATCTAGTCCATGATACAAATGACTGAAGGGAAATGTGTCTTTCGAACGAAGAACATGCCCGGAGTTTTTTCTAGGTATTGAAAAAATGGTTTAAAGTTTGAGAGTCAAATTTTCAAATTTTCATGTTTGAGGCGCGTACTAAAGGAGTGTATAGTAGAAAGTCAGGTTCTGCGGTACTTCCGTCACTGGGGTGTAATTTAAGTTTTGAATGGCTAGAACTGAATTCGTTAGGAGGGATAACATATATACGTGCCGTCCATTAGAATGGGACATATACAACACCACCAAGCAATAAGTATCGATGACAGTGTCAGCCACACGAAGAACTTATCAATACCAGGACATGGCGAGTCTGTTCTTTAACACCATCCTGGTGAGTACACATTTCCAAAATATTTTGGTGAAGATTCTTTCATCGACGGGAGGTCAATAGCGGGAATAGCCTCCTCTTCTAGTTCTCTCAGTCGAGCCATCATTTCATCCACTTTTTCAGGCATTTCTGCACTGAGATCAATGCGTTCGGTCGGGTCGTCTGCAAAAGACAAAATTAAGAGTGACGACTTTTCACTATGTTTATCATTCCCGTTCAAAACTCTATAGATTCTGCGGTATCATACTCTACTAAAACGGTACGTTGTTCATAAGGAGCATTCGTTTTTTCGGGGGGGGGGGTGTCGACGGAACTTGAGCGAGAAATGAAATGTAAAAAGCGATCTCCCTCTAATTCAAATTTCTTAAATTTGACCCCCCAAAATTCATCAATTGTAAAATGTACCCCCTCCCCCAAAAAAATCATTTCATTCATTAACCCTTCACACCCTATGGCCCTGGGCTGAAAAATTGGGCCCTTCATAAGTGTTTGCAAGAAAAAGAGTTACCCATCCCAATTTTCATGCACAAAACAGCGCCGCACCCCCAGATGTCACAGTCTTTATCAATAATATCTTAATTGACTTATAATTTCAAATTTGACATGTTGAACTTTAAAAGAATCCTTTTTGAACTTTACAAATATTCACTTGGTGAAATTCCAATATCATGTTGGGATTTCAGATCTGCTCTTTCAAATATAATATTCTCGTCAAGTACATTTATATCAATTGTGAAACTTTTTAAGCGCTGATTTTAATGTATTTTAATAGCTAGTTTTGTATTTTAAAGAAATTATCCAAAGTTTCCTCATAGACCACTCACAGATTATGTATGGAGGATCACGGAACATTTAGGTGAAATTTCAAACTCAATTTTTTTCCATAACTCCATACAAACCTGTAAAATTTGACGCCCTTCAAATTTTCTCGCCATTTATGATCTTCCGAATGGTATTTGATGTGAAATACAAAACATCTAGTCTCCTGCTTGGTGCAAGTTCGTGAACATGAATAAAAATCGCCCGGAAATTCATATCAACAATCGGTTTTTGTACGTATAGGGGTGTTTACATAAATCTTTGATTATCTCTCTTTCGATTTTGGCCTTACAGGCGTAACTTCAAAAGAAATTAGGTTGGAGTACGGTGCACAGATTGGTCTGATTTTTTATCAGGTCACAGTAGCAATACATATCTTTAAAATGGTGTCTCAGATGTTCTGTAAAATTGATAAAACAAGAGAAACCCTTGCTGAAGAGAACGAAACCCGGTAATTTATTCAACAACCCAGAGTTGTTACTTTCACACCTTACTGTGCTGAAACAAAAGGGAATAGAAAAATCTGGGACACCGTTTTTTTCCCAAGACTACTCAATTGTTGATTTCTTTTCAAAGATCTCAAGTCGCCATAGTCCTGGAACACAATTTTTTTTTAGGTAAAAAAACTCAAAAACGCATATTTTTGAGAGAAATGGTCACAGACACAGTGATTTTGGAAAATAAACATATTTTTCATAATGTTGAAATATAGGGCTAACAGAAAATATATCATGTGTAGGGTCCAAAAGTGAAATTTATCGAGAAAAAGTGAGTTTAAAATAAGTATACTCTCACGTGTGTCTCTACCTTAAGTATACATTGGAACTAGTATTCAGAACTCCGCATCACATACTCTACCCTTGAAAGGGAGAGGTCGTCCCGTCTGCGGCTGCGCGACTTTCTCGTTGAGAAACATTGCCTTTTCCCAGAAATTGAATACCGTTAAATCTCGAGCAAGTTACCCGTTATTATGAAAAGACATTAATCTATTTACTATATGTTATCACTAACAAAGGTAGAGTCGATGAGATGTGGGAAGTTGCCTGCATTTCCTTTATATTGTGTTTCAAACTTGAAAATGTTAACCTTCGCTGCATCGGGTATATACGAGATCTGGGTGGAACGAGCTGCTAGGATAGGCAAGGTTAAATGCAAGCTAAACGCTATAATATGTAAGCTCTTCATATAAATTTCTTAATGAGTACTCTACTTCTTTAATTATCTCCATTTGGTTCGTCATGTTACATCTAACTCCGTTTTTTCCTGCCGTCTAAACGCCTTTTGTCTGCTAGTTGAGGGACCTGTACTTATTATATTGCTATTCAACGTACTACAGCAGGCGTGAACTCTCCTCGATTCAAAAAGATGCACAGTGGCACTTCGTACTTTGATAAAATATCCAATACAAGATATGGCATGTCACAAGACTAAAAACGTTTTTAGATGTTTCGTTTCTATACCTTGAATACTTTCGAAATCTCAAAATGAAACGGTAAAAATTACTCATTTGGGGCAACATAAATGTCTGATTCAACAAAATGCTGTACAGCATACTTGGATTTTTAGTCAGATGGAGCAGCCAGTGGCACATTTACACTGTAAAAATATCGCCTTATTTTTCGATTCTGCCTTTAATAGAAATAATGCTTGTACTAGCTTGTGTTTAAAGGGATTTCCTTTTAAATATAAACTTAATTGCTGAAGACACGATCCGAAGGGATGTCCTCGGCCATATATGAATAGGACACTTTGAGAGAATCTGATGTTAAAGAGCTTTCTGAAAAATAAGCAACGGTAAAGAATTGCAAAGTTTGTGATTGCAATACCCACCACGAATGTTGAACAGCATTGTATAGTGTCCACCAATATGTCTTTTTGTGTAATCACGAGTACATCCAGTCTCAGGAGGAGGTATCCAGTCACCTTGAATCAGAAAAAAAGTAATTTCTGTCAGATATTCCACATTTCACGCGTGAGTCTTTTCTTGATTAAGTTCAAAGGGATGCTCAGAATATGATGATTTTCACTGACCCTGACTTTCAGAATAGTCTACCGGAAAATTATTTGTTTTACAATGTCGTTTTACATCTGATGTAAATCCAATACTATGATGGTAAACAAACATGATCAACTGACGTCAAGAGTTCTGAAGTTCATGTTCACATGATTTGACATGAACTGTTCTGAAATAATTATTTTGAAACTTTCACAATTTATTGCATGGTTTATGTTATGCTTACTTGGACTGCCAGCTTGTCCATTTATAAGTTTGTAATCGCCTACCCTGCAAAGTAACGCAGATAATTCCGTAATCAGCAGCGAATAGCAATACTTATATTGCAGAATAATTTTCTCACGTCCTTTGTACGCTTCGAGTTTCAGGACACCATGGAGGGATGGGTTTGTTTTCCTAGGAGGGGTACTCTCATAGAAATGTGTAGGGTATGTGCTGCCCGAAAGGCTCACTTTTTCAAAAATCCCGAAACATGGGTCAATTTTCATCCCGAACACCCTAAACTTGGGGTCGATAACAAACTTTTTTACACAAACGTCCCATGCTTTAGGAAATCTTTACATGCAACAGAATAAGGGTGAAAATTCCCCAAATTTGTCTAACAAAGTCCTAAAAATGGGTCTTTTTTGGAATATACATGGGTAGATGTTTTCAACTTGGGCGGCGGCACATCCCTGAATGAAAATATCGGAAGTACCTCTCCCGGGGTTAGCTCTTACGCGTTCTATTATCTACTTTTGCATTTGACGAGAACAACTTTAGTAAATAACGTCGTCCAGGCTTTACTTACTTCACAGTCTGACAAACAACAACGTTAGCTGTAGAATTACAAGCCCAACTACAAAGTTATGTAAATAATTCGGCTATTGCCCCTTTAAGTTTGAATAGCCATGAGTACTTATATAAGTTAACATAATACTTGAAGTGTGATCACTTTTTCATGGTATTAATTGAAACACCACATGCAACAAACTATTTTTAAAGTTTCAGAATTATTGTATGAAGGATCAAAATTCAAATCAGAAATTTTATAAATAATGATATTGATGGAGTGTGATACGTAGGGGAGGGTAACTCTAATTTTAATATACATAGAAATGGGGAAGGCCGCTACGTTTAGTGCAAAAAAACCTCTTGAAGTGTCACATTTTCACACTCCTTTGTAATTTATCTCCAGTCCCAATTTGTGTCATGTTCTAAATTGATATTTTGTCAGTCTTTTCATGTCACGATGATGGAGATACATTTTTGGCGGTCTCAGAATGTTGCCAATACTCTCAGTACAGTTTAAGTTGCGTCAAGATGGAATTCGGTTGAAATTAATTGTGGTTGTTTCTTGGACAGTTAATACCATGACGGTTACTCACAGGACTGAGCTTATTAAACCTAAAGTAACACTTTGGCTTAATATTATGTAGGATAGGATAGGATAGGATAGGATAGGATAGGATACTATAGAATAGGATAGGATACTATAGGATAGGATAGGATAGGATAGGATAGGATAGGATAGGATAGGATAGGATAGGATAGGATAGGATAGGATAATATAAAATAGGATAGGATAAGATAGGAAAGGATAGGATAGGGTAAATAATTATATAGCGCCTAGTATCCATCAGCAATGTTCACTGGCGCTTTACACTAGCTCACAGGTAAGCTCTCTTGAAGAAATGAGTCTTAAGCGTAGATCTGAAGGTGCGAATGTGCGGGGCTGATCAAATATTGAATTATCATTATCTTGGGATGATACAACCCTGTTTCTTGCCCAAACTGGTGAGTGGGAAATATCTGGATGCCATCTTTCCAGTCTTATTGGGTGAGCATTCTGATACCATAGCAAGGCAGGGTTACACTGTTGTACAGAAGTTTATCGCTGAAAGGTTTATCATTTGTGTGTATTGGTAGGCACAGACTAGCTTACTACAAACCCCCTTACCTGATGGCCCGATGGGGATTTTTTTTCATGGTGTCGAAATTGTAAACAAACTCCGTACGAGGTGAAGGGTCACCTTTAGATATAGTATTCCAAACGTCAAGACCGTCCATATCTGGATCTTAAAAACAAAAGAAAGATAAGATTAGTTATGATAACGACTATATAAAATAGCATCACTCACGTTTATAGATAAAAGTGGAGAAATAGACAAAAACAAACGGATTACTACAAACACCCGCTCATGTATTTTGGGTTTCGCTCATTTGGTTTTTACTGAGTTATCACAGTCAAAATTCGATAATTAGAGGAAAAGAATAAAAATATATTGCAGCAAGGGTACACCTACCAAAAAGTCAAGCAAATATACCTTTACAAAGTTATTTTTCATTATTTTGTTCCTTTTTAATGAAACTTAAATGATTCAGCAAAAACCAAATGAGCGAAACCAAAAATTCATGAGCAGGTGTTCAAACTCAAAGTGACCTGTTTGTTATTCACTTCTTAGGATTGATTCCTCTATAGTCTGTATACAGATGAAAGATCACAAAATAAAGGGCTCGACACTCGTGAGGTTTGAGGATATTTTGAATTGAAATTTACAGGAAAATGCGTTAAACTACCACAAACTTGCGATAAAACAACACCAATGCCTATTGGTAGCTTATCGTGTGTATGACTGATTAAGAGGGATCACAATACACGTTGCTTCAAATATATGCTGTCGTTCTCCATCCCTCCCTAGTTCTAGGATTAATGATATAACGATGCTCGTCTTCGTTTGAGCTTTGGTTAAGTACTTTACTATATACAGCCAGGCACAGTTTCTTTCACAATGTTATTTTTGTCGCACGAAGTAAACCTGAATGATAAGTTGTTTAAAATGTGTTCGCAGTATATAGTAGTGACGTTGATGTTCATATCGTCAGTCAGTGAGAAGTCATGTCAAATGGATGTTGCATTATTATCAATAAATTCAAACAAAGCTGAAAACTCTTTTTCGCACTTGCCACGCAGACTTTTTATTTTTATTTTAATATCGTGCAGCTATGTGTGAATAATTCGCACTTACTTGTTAAGTTTAAATATAAAAGGGACAGAAGCTGAACATTTTGATTTTATTTTCTTAGCTAAGCACAGGCCTTCCAAACATTAATAACTGAAAACGATCAAAGTCCCTGGGATCAATGCTACAACATGCAAGTTTAAAATTGTCAATTATTAAATTCAGGTTCATGTTTAAAATCAGAAATTACCAATATGGTGCATTTGGAGCGTACAACAAGTCTTACACAAGAGCACTAAATGATGAAAAGTACATAAAAAGATAGAGGCAATATCAATGACTTTTATAAAGTCCTAAACAATGACGATACTACACCACTTTTTAAGTGTCGCATCCTGGTACATACGACGACCAGCAAACGATATTGTAAAAGTGCACGTCATACGAAAATGGTCCATCTCTGACCAATTGCCAGTTGTCAATATTATCGACATAGTGGTGTTCCCAGTAAATTTTCCATAGACAATCGCTGTCGTAAAGATAGGTGCTAGATTCCAATAGAAGGCGTTTAATGAGGAGTTATATGTATAGTAACATAGAAAGTGCAGGCATTATCACGGGGAGTACCACTTACACACTTACCGAAACTGTGCTATAAACAGGATTGCTTACCTGTTTCACCGCCAACCAAGTTTACTAATGTAGGATACCAATCAACGATGCGAATTAACCTTGAAGATAAATGAAATCGATGCTCTCATGATATTGAACTTTAAAATGTATTCTCTGAACACCACAACAATGTTTATCTAACCAACCCTTGTAGAAGGTCGTCACACTATTCGATGAAGAACAATGCTACACTATCATAATCGTCGGAAGTTGTTCACCATACATAATGCATACTTGACCACCAAACCTGATCAATACATTCTTTCTACATTTTGAAATCGCTTTGTCTGAAGAATTATTAGGATCAATTTACAAAAAACTCTCGCTTGAGAGAGCTCTACAAATATGCCGTTCATATATCGTATTTCCATCAATAAAATTCAGTCAAACTAGAAAGGACCAACTGTGTGTGTTTAGTGTATGTAGGACGTGAAATTACTCATTGCATTTTCAGGTAGTTTGCGCGTCGAAAATGAAAGACTTACACGTTTGCTCAAACTCTCCTCAAGAAATCGTTCAAATATTCTTAAAATCACGAATAAAAATTTGGGTCACCGTACAAATTTTGGTACTAGAGAAACGACTTACCCAAAATTTACCTTTATCTGAAATTCAAATGGCCGCAACCTCCCTGTTAACTCCAAAGAGAAAAATAAAACTTTCGATTCTCTAATAATAAGACGGTGAATTTTTTTTACTCCAAGAGCTTTAAAATGACCCCACAAGTGGTTTATCAGAATAAATTGTAAAAGTTTGAGAGTACGAATATCAGTCGCCCAGGCGCATTCTATCCTAAACAATGACGATTAAAACAAAAAACATAAACAATAGTAGAAATGGTATGCGGTGTAATTATTCAAGACTGTTGTTTTCAGTATTAAAGTATTTCGCACCTTGAAAATGAAGACTTAATAAACTTTGCTAAACTTTTCCTCAAGCAAATTTTTAAGCTCACCCTTTCAAAGTCAAAAATAAAAGTTGGGGTCACTGTTGAAAAGTTCTTGCAAGAGAAACAAATTACTAAATACTTAACATTGAAATTCAAAAAGGTCGAAATCCTGTGTGTGCCTGTGTTATCTCTGTAGGGGAAATACAACTCCCTATGCATCGAAAAATTTTACTTACTCCGACAACTGCAAAATCAGTGCCAACGATCGGTACACGAAAACAGAATTGTAAAAGTTTGAGAGTATACGAATATCTGTCCCGAGGCGCATGCCTTACTTCATTGATAACTTTTTCGCCTTTAGCAGAGTTAAAATGGAATGTGATTTGCGCTGTTTTAGTAAGACTCTAACATCTACTTGTGTAGTGTGTGCCTGCTCTTGTCAGTTCAGCTCGAACATTTCAACCGCAAAGGTCATACTGTATGGAGTTTGCGGTCCGAAGAGTAAAGCCGTGTCAACAACAACAATACGAAACGGTGAAAATTCTCTGTTGTTGCGACCCAAAGTAAATTCAAGTTGCTCGCAATATTCGGCTCTATATAGTAGAAGACATAGCGTGTTCATTTGAACTGTTACACAATTGGGACAATGAGTGTGTTAAATCATTGCATCTGTAAATTACTGCAACATTGACTGTTTAGAAACCTACTGGTCATTTTCGTAACCTGTTTTCTCCAACATGTTACCATGAACAAGTGTAACAACCCTTGTACCGCCTTCCCACAGTGTTTGTTTAGAACCACGCAGAGGCCAGTTATTGCCATAGCAGTCACCGTTCGCCGATCCACCATTCTGAAATACAATATGCATACTAAGGCCAAGAAAAATAAAAAAGTTTGTTTCTCATCCTAGACATATTGCAAAAATGATGCGGTGACGTGGTTTTTTCTCTCAATGTTTTTAATTTTTCAACCAACAAGAACGCAGGAAAAAACATGAAAACAACAAAGGAATGTATGCAGAGATAAATGCACAGCAATGTTGCTTTATTATTTTTGTATACCAACAGTTCTGCAGTATGACCTTTAGTGCAGCAATGCACAGTTTTGACAGCGTAATGTAACAGTGACATGTGTGTACAGTTCTACATGAAATGTGTCAGTTATTTTGTTTACAGTTCTGTTTTATACAGCAATGTGTTATGCACTATCGTCGCACATTTTTGCGTTTATTTTTTTCATTTTATTTGCTCATGAGCAGAAAAAAGGTTGATGCGGTGGGTCAGAATTGACGCCCACAAGGATGAGAAACAAACTTTTTTATTTTTCTTGGCCTAAGGCTGCGTTCACAAAATGTTTTTGTTACCTTTTACTTGTTAAATTTTCCGATTCAAAGGTTTGTCAGGTAATTCAATGAAAAATCAATTAAAGCATTTTAATGTCATGAACTTATGTTTATGTTAGCAATAATGAAACAAAATCTAGAACCAATTTGTTACATTTTATGACTTTTATCTCGAAAAAATCTAAACATGTATGATTTTTCGTAAAGAAATAAGTGGGCCCAGTAACAGGGCAGAAGCTGCAACTGTTGATATTTTTTTCAATATTTCTGTGCAGTATAGCAAATACAGTCTCTTGCTGTTGACATTTTTTTCAATATTTCTGTGCAGCATGCTGAAACACAATATAGCCTGTATATACATAAATATTGAGTGATAATTGAATTAGAGTCCAGACTGGAAGTCATTTGTCAATGATACAAAGCACGGTACACATACACAGGCTGTACTGGCAAGCTGAACACGGAGGAGTTCAACTTGCTGTAGTGCGTAGAACAAGAACGCAGTTGTATAAAAGTGTCGAAATTATCAAAGTTAATACAGCTGCCCTGCTACTGCAGTGTCACTGTCACTGCATACCAGCAGTGACAGAGATATCTCTGACTCTGATGTAGTTAAAGAAGAGTTTGGGTCAAACAACGCTCATGACAGCGAAACATACTTGTACACAAGATCTGGCCAGCGAGCAACACATGGAAGACCAGGGGACTTGAAAGTTTTCAAGGATTATTGAACTCTGGCATATGAGAATAATCAAATATTAAAGAAAAAAGATGTGGTCACAACTCACTTCGTTTTCCAAATTTTCACATTCTCATCGTAAAATAACAAAAAAGTAAAACTTTGAACAGCAAAGACTAATTTCACAGAAACAATGACTGACTCAATGGAATTATTCATTTTTTGCCAAATTTGTCATTATTTCACCAAAAATTTCAGATTGAGATTATAACGTTTATTTGCTGGCAAATGCAGGGTTGTCAAGTGTGAATAGCATCTTGCAACTTTGAAAAAAATTGATTGGTCACTGTACTAAGTTTTTCATAATTTGGAATACTGTAGCCAGGAATTGATAATTTGTATACTCTCTCATGATTGTCATTTTTGTGCTCTTCAGCAGATGCCATTGACCTTGCTAAAGTTGGATTAACTCAAGTCGGCTTAAAGTGATAAATAAAACAAGTCCACTGATATGTTTAAAAATGAATCAATTTAAGAACTTTCTTTAGGAATATGGCTCTACAAACTGTCTTATAACATGTAGTGTTGAACATATGCGAGTAGAACTGCCCAATATACGTTATTTTTGCCAGTAAACCGAATAAATATGCGGCTATAGGATAATTGGGGGGGCTTAAAAAAATTTTGATCATATAGACGGGGGACTTGAAAATATTATGATGAGGGTATGAGGGTGGATCTGTGAAAAAAAGATTTCAATCGCTATTCCTCAAGGCCACTCCTCGCCGTTGTTTGTGAACGCAGCCTAAGATACGTGTTCACCGATGGACCGCTGGCAAACCATTTGCGCCAATATTTGACTTTACTGTTATTCTCGCTTCGTTTTCTCTCTCCTTGTTCCTGTCTGTCGGTAAAACCCTTGTTCGTCAATATTGTTATTGTCCCATCGAACTCAGAACATCAGCATGGTGGCAGTGTTTTTGTGTCAATCTCTGTAACGAGTGAGTTTCGTCAACGCTCTTTTGTCTTTATACCTGTGTTACATGCTTCCTATCGTTGCCCCTCTTCTGTTTGTCAAACTGCCTGTCTGTTCAATGTTAGTATATTGCTTTGAAATGACATTGGCACTCACATCTGACATAAATATGAGTAACGTGTCCTTCCAGAATCCGTATTCCTTGAATGCTTCAACCAACGCAGCGACTGCGTCGTCCATAGCTGTAACCATGGCTGAAACGATATTAAAGTGGCACTCCCATTTGGTAATATTTTTAAAACACATTTTATTAATGCCAACGGTCGATATTTGACGTGGCGATAGCGCATGAATCGCTAGATATATGTCCTCAAAAAAGTAAAAATTTGAATTCCGGTGGCCCACCTAAATTCAGCTTCCGAACATCGGACGTTCGGCACTGGGGCCATAGTCAACTAAGCTATGGAGTACAAGTCTACGCTGCGCTGCTATACGCCACAGTACCACTCGCGTCGGTGATCGGTCATGTCCCGTGGGAGAAAGCCGAGTCTGCCGAGTCTTACTGACTAGGCAAAAAAAAAAGAAAAACAAAGTTTGCTGATTCCACCATAATTCGCATACGTGACGAACACAGTTACGTTTGGTTGATACATAGCTGCCGCCGCGTATGCATAGTCGCATACCACGTGGCGACCACTATGTATCGAACCACGCGTAACTGTGTGGCAGACGACAAAATGTAGTCCTCAGAGGCGGGTAATATTTTACACATAAAAACTGATATCTATGACGTATTGGTTAAAAATCTAATACAACTGATTGAGAATAATGAAAACCACAAAAACTGCGGAGAAGTTTATAAAAAAATTACCTGAGGTAAAGGCATAATGATGTATATAAAGTCTTTGCAGTGGGAAGTAAATTAATTGCGTCATTCGAACATTTTTGGACTCCTAGAATATCGTCCATCAGCACAACAACAAACCTTCGGGGGATTTTGGGTCATAATCAGAAACTTCGGGATATAAAAATTACGCTCGGGAAATGACATGTTTTTAATCGATATCTCGCGATCCGTGCGCAGTCGCCAAGTCAAATATCGACCGTTGGCATTAAAAAAATGTGTTTTAAAAATGTTACCAAGTGGGAGTGCCTCTTTAATAATACAACTGATTTAAGTAACGCGAACCAACGTGTCATCGCCCTAAACAGTCACACAAAGTCTTCAATAATATGCATGTTATATAGATGTTTTATAATATTACTATTTTGCTTCAGGTGATGTACAGTCAAAGGATTTATAATTAGATGAATCGACACATATGTGAACGAAAAAACATCCAGACGGATCTACAGACAAACAGGCGGACATAGAGACAGACCGAATGATAGACAAACATACAACAAAAAGACACAGGTAGATGGATCGATAGACCAAGAGACAGGTAGAAGCAGAAGAAGGTGTCGAAACAGTCGAAGGCGTCATTATGAGTGTATCTTCTTAGGCCTACCTAGCTTAATTCTTCGTCCTGTATGGTTGATGTGCGAATACATGTCAAGATACTTCTGCGGTGCCTAGATACAGGAGTAAAACATTGAACAAACAGAATGCTTAATAAGCTCTCCCATTATGCAGGCAATACCACAGTCCCTCTATCCACAGTCCCTCTAAGGATAGAGGAATGCTTAAGCTCTCCCATTATGCCGGCAATACCACAGTCCCTCTATCCACAGTCCCTCTCAGGATAGAGGGACTGTGGCAATACGTATACATGAGAATTCCAATCTCGATCCACTTCAAAGCATCCCTTCGTCTGAACCCAAACTCGGTGGAAACACAATTCATTTCGATTTGAGCGGGTATATTGCCGCTGCTGATTTCCCCTGACCTTGCTGTACGCATGAATTTCGCCATTACATTCTGACGTATCCCGAGCAAAGAACTTTACATAAACCAACTTAAAGCAAATGCCAGTCAGACCATAGTGATAGCATATTATGCTACCTCCATGTCTATGTGTTACCTCTTTTGTCGAACTTATGTCAAGAACACGAATAATATCTTTTCCGATTGATAATTAGGAAGTCTCGATGCTTTTATGTACTCTTACGTCGTTTTCTCCCTTTATTCTACACGTACTTGCTTCATAGCAGTTTGCATTTTGTTTTACGTGATTGCCTTGTCATCAGTGCAGGCTTGTATCATGTGAGAAAATAATCATGTGTTTTACAGGACTGATCACTTTCGATTTTGGCGAGAAACTTTCACCAGTCCAAGTAACTTTCTAGGAAGGACACCTTGTGCTGAATTTGACACCCTACCTGAATTGGTCCGTGTACACTTTGCAATGCAAAATACATAAACATGGGAGTCTTCTTATCATGATTCTTCACATACTCGATGACCTTGTTGCTAAATAAATACTGTGGTTAAAAATACACAGAATAAAAGTTGGGCATAAGAGATAATATCACACCAATGAGACAAAATGTTGCACATCTATAAATATGAGAGAGAGAGAGAGAGAGAGAGAGAGAGAGAGAGAGAGAGCAGGTGACTACGACCGGTACATTTGAAGGTCACGTTTCGAAACCCTAATCAATAAAGAATGCAAAAAAGAGCGAGATGACAAAACGACAGAGCACAACGATAAAGATAGCAATGACATGTTGCTGTGAATGCAACTATTTCAAGGCTTTTTATAGAACTCTTCATAAACGGCCGATATGAAAGTGACAGTGTTGAATTACCCTTCATTTATAGACCAACCTTTGTATCTCCCAATCATCTAAATGCATGGACTCGCCAAATTAAAATAGAATGTACCAAAGCAAGTCAAAAATAAATGAGTTACAGGCTGACCAAAGTGGTGACGTGACTCTATCGTCCATTGGCAATTTTTCAAAATATTTGTAAGCTCGCAAACTTGACCACATGGTATTGAAATAACAGCATGTGCCATGTAGTAGCAAGTTAAAAGCATGAAAATCATAAAAAAGGAAATATGTGACGTCATATCCACTGTCCTTCCCCACCAGCTGACAGGGAAGATTAAACGTTAATCGATCAACCAAACACGGCTGTAGTACAGATCAAGTTACTACATTACGAAAATAGAAATAAGAAATTATCATCGATGGTGTAGTGTCTGCTGTGTCAGCTGTTTTCCGGAGCTGATGATCCCTGTTAAATTGTAGCACTTCTCTCCTTTGATTGGTGCAATTACAAATTGATTTGCATGTCTACATTATAGTACATTGCCCTTATGCCAAGACTGAAATGTTCTGTTTAGGCATGAAACAGACAAAAACTTAATGACACAATGACCACCAAACAGTAATGTTGGATCATATTGTGACACAAGTTGAAGCACATGCCACATAGATACATTTTAGTATATTGACTTTGTGTAGAGGTTTAATGGCACTTGCTCATGCTTGTTTAAGTAATGGCTCCAAAGATGGGAAAACAACAAATATTGTTGATCAGCGGCTATAATATTGGATTCTATGGTTTCTATGGTAACACAATTTGACGTGAAGATGAAGATCTTAGTGCAATTACCATGTACCAAATCGAACGGAGTTGGTTCAGACTGTTAGGAGCATAGGCGCTAGATGTAAAATAAAAACATATATCCGCCAGCGGAATATTGCATCACTTTGCGACGCAAATTGTGTGCCATTGTATATCGTCCGAATACCAACTTCAAATGAGATACGTTGAGACATGGGAGCTTAATAACTGAACATGAAAACACCGTAACAAAATCGTCACCTGATGACCATAAATTAATTGTATCATAAAATACATATAAATTTATGTTTATATGAATGTCATAGTATATATACTCTGTCCTTGTACCAAGATTGAATGAAATAGGTTGAGGCGTGTCTGAGTGATGAGTTTGAACGGATAGATTGAAGGGCGCACGAAACCAAGTCCTTTGGAGTCGG
>LD348928.1:74070-93069 GCA_001465055.1 Ptychodera flava | reverse complement strand
GGTCGATAAAGTGAAAAAGTAAACGAAAATAGACTGAAAGGAATCAATTCAAACTTTAAACTGCTTTATGGGTCAAACTTTGGGAGATAAGTAAATTATGTATGTGTAACATACTGAAAGAATGCTGAAAGCAACAACATAGAGTACGGCAACCGGTCAGGCAAAATATTTCGCAGAAATGTCTCCAGGCAACTTTAAGCCATTTCAAGCAGTGTTTTAAATAACATAAAAGAGCGACTACGAGTTCAGAAGAATAATCCTTTACATTGACCACTTTAACTACTTACTGAAGTATAAAACCCATAAGCTTATCTGAGGTTACATACCGTTGAATAAACACCATCTTGACTCCAATGAGGCGTGAAGTCTTCTCTTAAGTCTAAATACCCGTCTTCTCAAAATTGAACATTAACAGATGATTAATTCATAAGGTTTGTGTTTATCAACTCTGCAATACTGGTATATAAACAGTAAACATAATGACGATGACAGCAAGGTCTGTGGTGATGGCTATCACTGCAATGACGATCGCGATGACGAGCATGACAAGTTTCATAATTATTATTCGTCCTTTGTCTTGATAACTACAATATAATAATCGCGACTGCGTTTTGCATTAAAAGTTGTAGTTGTGCAAATGACATCATAACTACGTCGATCAAAACTTACCCACTGTGTGGCTGAAATGGTCTTCGCGTGCGCTGTAGAAACCATAGAAATGATCAAAACCCCGCCTGTTTGGCGTGTAAGCTTCCTTGCAGTGACCAAGATGCCATCTGGAGAACGATAGGGGTCAACAGTTGGTCAAGGGTGGAACATCAGACTGTGGGGGTCTCAAGGGTGGGCCATCAGACTGTGGGGGTGTCAATGGTGGACCATCAGACCGTGGGAGGAAGGGGTCGTTCAAAAGGGAAAGGAAAATACAACCCTGTGCTGAGGAAATAGTTAAATGGCTTTTTGCCAACCAGGCTACATCGAAAATATTCACGCAGTGAAAACACATGGAATTGTGAAGGTGTGCACGCCTTGCCTATTCCGAAAATACGTCCGATCTTGGAAGACGATGACATATGTATATTCCATGTTCTTCTCTGTACATCTGTCATTCCAAGATCCAATAGAGTACTCTTATATCAACTGATACATGTTGACAATCAAGTTCAAAGCAGATGGTACTTTCTGAGACTAGAGAATTTAACGCAGTATTTAAATCCTTTATTCGAACTGTACGGCCGCTTTCAATTTTCGTTCAAAAGGACAATAAATAAGCTTATTCCATTCAAAATTACTCAATATAAGCTCAGTATTCTCGTTTATGAAATCATTTCCCCAAAATATCTTATTCTGTTTTGTATCGAAGCGTTAAAAAGGCTGCGATGATATTCGCTGAAAATTTCTTTTAAATGGATCGTCTTCTCACATGTTTGAGATAAAGGCTTGCTCTAAATTTGAATGGTAACGTGTAGATTTGAACGTAACACTTTGATTAAAATAACAGATATGCAAATACCTTTCGACAACAAAGTCGTTGGTGATAATTAAATGTCATAAGTATTACATCACTTGAAAGGTTAACAGTGTCTGTGAAATATGTGAGTAGTTAGTATGAGTCTAGTTAAAGGTATACAGTCACCTGTAATCTAAATATGCCCATATATGGTCAAAAGGGGCGTTCCTTGGTAGTCAAAAGACATATGTGAAGGCGCTGATTTTAAAAAGCAGCCACCCGCTTAATATCTGTGATTGGTTAGATTTTCTCTTTCCATGGTAACTGTGGTAAAATCGGAACAGGTGACAGTATACCTTTAATGGGGCATCTCGTGAAGCAGATTTGCCTCGTGTGTAAGTGATCAAGAGCAATATTATGTCCAACAGAGTGCTGCTGAGTATTAGAAAGTGCATATTTTTCGAAGTATTTTTGTTTATCACACCTGATAGAAATAGTAGCCATAATGATAAATACAAATTATCAAAAAGGTCTGTGATAACGTTTCTTGACATACAAAATACAGGAGCAAGGCTTGAGTTGTATGGACAGTCTAGTATCAAACATGTCATAGTGAATGCCAGTGAATTTTACAAATTATTGCCCTCAAAGACATATCTGAATGCATGGAAGAACAAAGTTACATTCATATTTACATCCTGGTAGTTAATTCTTATAGAATTTTGTAAATAATCAGTTCACTCCTTTATATTCAACTCATGACAAATGTCAATGCGGCAGCTGGAAAGCATTTCATCGATTGTTCGATTAAACAAACGACAAAATATATTGAACTCATTACACACCATTCCAAGTTTGACCTTTATAAGTGTAGACACATATTTGTCATTGCCCTGGGCATTTAACATTTCCCAACAAAACAGCCGCCAGGCCAAAGTGAATGGATGTAACATTGAATATTGTATTATATCCAATAACTCAGTTTGAATAAATGACGTTGCCTCCTACCGGATCAACTATTTGACTGCAATTGTTGATTTGAAAGAGACTGAACAACTTACTTTCCGACGATGTACGTTGCGTACCCTTGTTCTTTCAGTTTCTCTGACAGCAAGGTAAAGTGCAAAGGCAAACCTGTTGGCTTGTTCTTCAACGAAATTTGATGCTGAGGATGAAACGGTCGGAATAACTTGTTACGTATTGTTGAAACCCAGTTCTCAAGAACAAAGATCCTGACACCAATGTAGACAATTTCTTTAAACTGTTTTGCTAAATTTTCAATGTAACATATTCTTGTACCAAGGCATCCTTTCTACGAGGTATTCCATCCATCCATCCATCCATCCATCCATCCATCCATCCATCCATCCATCCATCCATCCATCCATCCATCCTTCCTTCCTTCCTTCCTTCCTCTCTCTAAGCCCGACAGGAAAATGTAATTGTCATCATCACTTCTAAAGTATGATCGCCACCACCACAACAAAATCTGAGAGGGAAAAATGTGACCGATTTCAAATTGATGTAAAATCCAGTTATGAAGAGAAGGCCAACATGTGTGTCAATTTAATCCGATGAAGTAATTGCGACAGATACAATACGTACGGTGCACACGTCGGAAGTGCATAGGATTGTGTGAAGGTGACCCCTCTACTGGCAAGGTCATCAATTGTTGGTGATTTGACGACTCCATTGTTGTAACCAATATCATTCCATCCTGAAAGCATATTCCAAAAATATGACGTCAAGACAAAAACGAAATAATCTGACGATCTACAATATTAAATAACCCAGATTTAGTCAGGGTGCAGCCAACTGGTAAAATCGGTACAGTTTATAAAATAATCACAAAACGTGTTTCGAAGTCTGGTATACTGATTTTGTGTATTTTGACTTCGACCTTAAAATTTCGAGGGGAAGGTGGAGCTGTTCGCAACTGACCTTTCACTAGCATACGGAAGATATGGTTTCCCACTAAATAATAATACCCCATGCCCTCCGGCATCTATGACCTGCGCCCTCCCCACTCCAACAACAGTTCAACCTCCCTACTGCCCACTCCCCACTACTAAAATTTCCCCATTGCCCACTAGGTGTACATATTCCCACATGTACATTTCATTCGAGCAACAATTTATCCACCATCCAGTGTGCGTTCGTTCAGTGCATGGATGTCAATAATATACACATCAGTGTTCAGTGTAAAGCTACTGGACTGATATTAAACTTATCATTTCAACCTTTGGACATTGCTCCACCCTACGTTAGGGGTCAAATCTTCCTTGAAATTCTATCAACCACGGCATTCCCCTCCCAGTACCTATTTTCCGATATCTACTGCAAGAAATGTTCTCCCCTTCCGCAGTAAAACGTTGACTGTTTCTCTCAGCCCGCTGGATTAGTTTTTAAATTTGCCCGCCCGTTGAAAATCTGCGCGCGAATACATCGATACCACGAACAGCTTCGTTTGCTGCACCTGTTAAGTTAATGCAAATGATATAATATGCTACAATGACACCCAGAAACGAAAATATAATGATTGATTATGACATTTTTCCAGATCATCAGTTCTATCCTTTGTTGAAAAGCGGCAACTTTTTACCACAAGAGTGAGAGACCATTGATCACTCGAAATGTTAAAATAAAACAAAAAACTCTTTAATAGCAGTTAAAATTCACGTCCCCAAGATAGGAAGGTTGAAACAACCCTATGCTGTAGCTTTATTGGGATCTAATCTACAAACTTATGAGAAAAAAAATGTACAGAGGGCATTCATTGAATTGTTCAGCCTTCTTGGTTTTCAAGATTAATTTGTGATCTGTCTTTTTCAAAAGATGGAATTTAAAAGCTTGCTTTATAGGTGTGCTAACAGAGAAGGGACACTCAACAATAAACATTGTACAGATGATTTTCGGGCAGGAAGGTAGTTGTATTTTGCGAAATTACACTAAACCAATTGTATTGTTCGTGTCTTTCACCAAAGAGAGCTGTACTGAATAGCGTGAAGGTCGTCATTTTGAGTTGCAACATTTGAAACATGCTAAAGGTTTTTTTAATCAGTGCTTTTACAATGATATGAATTTGAAAACCCACATGAAATTACAGTTCGACAATTTATAGTGTAAGATTTAATGACCGATGAATGATTTTGCCGACAATTGCATGCATAACAAGGCTTTGCTTAGTGCAAAACTGAATTTCAGCTCCGCTGCGGCCGTAACATCGGCGGCGACAACACGTTCATGAAGGGAGTGTTCAGTTATTATGACCGGGGGTGAGCCGGCAAAATCCAGGGGGGGGGGTCACCTCAAATTTGAAAACTGCAAGGGGGGGTCATGTATTTTTCAAACAGCTCAGGGGGGTCACTTAATTTTCATAAGTATCCGTCCCGTCAAAAGGCAGTTTCAGTGTTCAGAAATATATTGGGAGAGAAAAATGATTCGTTGCATGATTTCATTCTCTGAAGTCATTGAACTGTAAGCTTAAATCTGAACAAAAGTATAATTATCTGTCACATGAACAACTCTGAGGCTTGTTTTATTGTAGATTGAGCTCACTGAGGGCAATGAACAATTCCTATTACTTTTAAATTAGAGATATAGCAGGTTTTGTCACGGAAATTATTTAACAGTTACCTGTAGACTACTAGTACCATGAAAAGAGCTTTTCCGTGAAATTCAAATATCATAATTGTTGTCAACATCTGAACTTTCAAATGCCCTATTTGAACCAAGTACATTTGTATCAATTATCAAACACCTATAAAAGCACAAATTAATTTAGTTTAGCATAGGTTTCTCATAGACTACAATATATAGTGAATCAACATTTCGGTGAAATTCAAAAATCCAATTTCTGGTGGACACATATCCATTTGTAACGACCTAGTCTAATCAAGTACATTAATATTAATAATCGAGAGTACATAGACACACGGATTTACCTATTTTTGTATTGCAAAAATTATTCATAGTTTCCTCATAGACTCCCATATACCGTGAATATAAATTTCGGTGAAATTCCAAAATCCAATTTCTGGTGAACACATCCATTTATTGCCACCCTAGTCTAATCAAGTGCATTAATATTAATAATCGAGAGTACATAAATACACAGGTTTACTATTTTTGTATTGGAACTCCCATGACAAGACTCCCATGTATAGTGGATGAACATTTTCAGTGAAATTCCAAAATCAGATTTCTTGTATACATAATATGCACCTTTAACCATCATATTCTAATTAAGTACAATTATGTTAATTATTCAACGTCTGTATATGCACAAGTATAGCAAGTTTCTATACTTGTGCATATACAGATGTTGTATAATTAACACAATTGTACTTAAACAGCGGATGAACAATTTTGGGTATTCTGAAGTCAAATTTTTTGTTCACATACCAGTTGTAACAACCCTATTCCAATTAAGTAAATTTATGGCAATTGTCAAACATCTATAAATGCATAGATATAATTTTGTATTGAAAAAGTATTACATAATTTTCTCTTACACTACCATATATAGTGAACCAACATTATCAACATCTGATTATCAATTAAATCCAAATATCAAAAATTTTGTACACACATGTTTGCGGGAAAATATTGCAATTCGCCTCTAATTTCTGTCCAATCCCTTTGAGGGGTAATTTCAAAATAAAAGTGAGTCAGAAGGGGGAATTTGAAAATTAACACCTTGTGGGTTTGTAAGTAAGGTCATCTGAGAACCTTTTTTTATTCTATCGCCTCCCGATATGTTTGTGTATGCAGCTTTACTCAAGCAATGTAGCAATGTTGGGGGATGTCATGAAATTTTTGTCATCTTAAGGGGGGGGGTCATCAATTTTTTGGTGCAATGGGTAGGGGGTTCACTTACTTTGACTGATGCGCAGGAAGAATTTGCCGGCCCAACCCCTGCCATAATAACTGAACGCTCCCTAAATATCTCACATCTGAAAATATACGTTTTTGTGGTTTTGAACAGATCAAGTGAACATTAATCATTCATATCTTGGTTTGTTGAGGAAAAATACGACTAAACTTACCAAGATCGTCTGCCAGGATGAATAGTATATGTGGACGTTTAGGATTGTCGCAACTATGGAATTGGAGACACAGAAGAACTGCATAGGCCTTCAGGAGATGGCGGTACATTATGACATTAACTAACCTACAGATGTGCACTGTCCCAACTCTACTTATCGAATGATGTCCTCTGCCGTGTCATAGTTGGTGACGGCTTTGGAACATGTGATACCACTGGGGCTATTTATTAGTTATTCCGGGTGACATATTAAACATACCTGGTCATGAGGGCTATATAGCGCCCGTTTATTACCTCGAGGCGGCGAGAGGCCGTACACGTGTTACCAGAAACACATCGCTATTCCCCGAGGCCGTATAGACCGAGGGGTACAGCGATGTATTTCTGGTAACACACGGCCACGAGAGGTAATAAACGGGCTCTACAGCCCTAATAAAGACCATGTTATATGTGTTTTATAACATACAACACGCTCATTTTGTATCATATTATATTTTGCACGGCAACAATCCCTTGTGACAGAGCTCGAGGGAATGTATATATCTGAATATATTTGGATAATTTTAATCAGACGTTAGGGCCCATATCAATGGTCCCGATTGCAATGAACGAAAATACACAAATTAAAATTATATTGCCCAAAAACAAACAGAAAAATTTATATATTCAAGATTATTAGAAATAAGACATCCGATTAGACGCATGGATTCTTAAAGTAAGGTGAATGATAAAATATTTCAAGGAAATGAACAATTATTGTAGAAAACGAACTGTAATCATTATAAGTGCCATATTTGAAATAGAAGCATTATCGATTTTTGTGTGTAACAGTACATTTGAACTATTCGTTAATTCAAAGTAAGTACAGCTTGTTATTTTTCATGATGCAACAGTACTGTACGGTTAAGTTTTCTAATATATCTCAGAAATAGCTTGATATGTTGTACACGGTTTACTGAAATATGATATGTGAGTGACTTGTGTCACGCTGGGATATTGATTGCCAGTTGAATTCTATTTTCAGAAGAAGATCGGAAAATAGATTTTGACAGACAATGCGTAGAACAGATGTAGCTAGAGATAACATTGCGTCATTCAAAATAACTGTTTTATTCTTATAAATAAACCGCGCTTTTAAAGAACGTATGTTAACAGGAAATCCGCGGATATCCGCGGATGACATATGTTTCCTGGTTTTCACTTACATCGTCGATTGGAAAGAACTTCAATATGCCGTTTATTATATCAATGTCAATGGAAACCCAAGCTTTGAGACTAGGTATTATTTTACTCAAGCTAGATTTAAATTTCGTTAAATGCATCACTGTGCCTGTCTGCATTCTATAACTATCAGATAAGCTGAGTTCAAAAAAGAATACATATTGCGTTCGTTTTAACGAGGATACATAAGCTAACTCTGATATGCGAAAAGGTCAACAAAGATGCAATGGAATAGACGTTCATGCAAAGAACACTTGGTTGTTTGTCGCATTTACAAAAATGTGTCATATATCACCACCTTGATTATTCTACTTACTGATTCTTTCAAAAAAGAGTATTATTATACACCTACGTCTGTAACCTATGGAGTTTCGTCGTACAGTAAGTTACGGTATCAATAGACGCGGAGTCCAATAACTTTGACGCGGAGTACGATAACTTTAGGTGTTATTGGACGCTATTTGACCTTTGACCTCAAAACACCTTTACGTCAACGCGAGGAAAAAGAAGAGAATATTTCATATTTTTACAACAATATATACTTCTTAACATTCAGTACTTCACAAAGCAAATCATGGTCAGTCCAAAACCGGTGAATTTGAGTGAAATTATGCTCTTGACGCAAAATTTCTACAACGCGCACTGCGCAGCGCGGGTTGAAATTTCGTTCTGTGCGCTTAGCGGACGCGCTGAACGCGTTCCAAGTCTGCTCGCGATCGCTCAGTGCAGAAGCATCCAAAAACGCCTAAATTTCGACTTTTTTCAAGTAAAGTTGGACTAAAAAGGTGTATAATAATAAGGTTATTCACAAAATACCGGGATTTATGTCCGAGTACATCGTACGCTACGGTATTGTCCTCGACGCTACGCGTCTCGGACAATACCTCCGCTGCACGATGTACTCGGACATAAATCCCGGTATTTTGTGAATAACCTTATATTATTCTGACGCAATAACATTATGGCTTTGATTGAATTCACTAAAATGTTACGCTTCAACACAGCTTAAGTGAAAGGTCAGGTCAACATTTGCTGAAGACGTTCAGATACATTAGAACGCCCTCAGAGACTCGAACAACGATTTTCCTTTGAACGTCTTACCCAGCTTTAAATGAATGTGAAATGAATAGGCGATTTAGTCACGAGTTTGAAATTATTCTAAATTATACACTTTTACAAATTTTGTTATATGTTCTTCATTTTGTGAACAGTGGTTTTATTGTTGGTTGTGTTTTCATGAGATCCCTTAACCCTGCCACGCATTGTGAGATAATTTGTCAAGCACCACGCCATCATTGGAAACAAACGAGTATATATAGAGTACAAGGTTTGCCATCGCAAATAATGCAAGCGCAATTTTTAATCTGTATATTTTGAAAAAAAAAACCAAAAAAACAATCCATCTTGTGCTTCGAAACAAAGACAGAATGACAAGTACAACCAAGAGTGATGACGTCTCACGGGAGTGCACATTGGAGGGGCGATGTTGTCACGCTGACAGAACTTGACATACATAATGATAATTCATTGTAAATTTTGTGTTTGCCAAACTTTGGTAGCATCACAATGTTTCAGAAATATAAGTATATCGATATGTTAAAGTACAGCTGTACAAAAGATCGTGTAATTGATATTTCTCACCCATATACATGTACGTCAGTGCCGCGCCGTATGCACCAGTACTGTGTACGTTCGATCGATCGAGCGTCCAGACCACGTACACCGATCTGGTTGTGTTCACGTACCGCGTGCCTGACAGCGTTTCCGCAATCTTCTCCCCGTTGCATGTTGTTACATTTTTTCACATTGAAAGGCGAGGTATCTGCACGCTATATTTATTTGAAAGCTTTGCCCACTTCAGTATCGTCCACCACTGCAGAAGTTCGGCAACTGTCTCGCCCCTCTGTCTGGTCTTGCATTGCCATGTCAGCGCGTCGATCGACGCGTCGTAAATGAGACCATCCATTACATGTAATGATGGAGACTGCAGTTTTTCTTTATTTCCGAAAAATGCATTTTTAACCTGAAGGATATTGATTATCAATGAATGCTAACAGATCTAAGTTATTTCCTTGCGGGGGGACTATGACCCGGTTCACCTAACAAATCATGGGGTCCGCACGGCCACGGTGTTGGTAGGTCGGTGTTGCCCGAGGAAACACCGCTGGCTAGCTAAGTTGATCATCACACAGTGGCGACGTTGGTGTTTTCGAGAGAAACTGTAGACACAGTCTGCCTCCTCGACGTGGTGCAGCAGTCGCGTGTCACTCTTTTTTCTGGTTCCATATTTCGATCTGACCAAACAATGTTTATTTTGCCGACATTTTGGGCTAATTTCTTCCATTTTTACAAGGCTGAATCAGTCAGCAGAGATCCATGGCGCGGGCAGAGACCTGACCGCTTGCCCGTGAGATGTCTAGCTAAGCATGTTTGCACGATGTTGCAATTTCATAAACCGTTACCATGCATCAAATACGCATGCGTACATATTCAAATAGTAAAAATGACGTTTCAAATTCTGTGCTTTACTCTCGCAAACAGTACGTACCAGAACAGCAATTTATTCGGTAATTACATCAATTTACTCGAATTAGAGCCACCCCCATGTTCCTGTTAATGATCGAATCTGCAAAGGAAATTGTTATGGATTTTTCTATAAAGTTAAATTTTCGAAATATGAAGGTCAATTCTGATCCATATTGCAACTTTAAGAACAATCGTTTTGTATGGTTTGATGTGCACTGTACTCTACCTTTGTCGTGTGTGAAAATGAAGGACCTTGGATTTCACCTCAGAGCGAAGTTAAGAAGAATAATTTGAGTGTTCAAGTCAAATTCACTTTGACATGCTAGCAGTCTTATGTTTATCGGTAAAATCAAATGAAGACAGTCTCCATGAGGATTAGAATTTGTGGACTTCATGCCAAAGAAATATCATATTATTGTTTGTTTTAAAGTGAAAAATTTCAACTTTCCTTCAAACAACAGCAGAACTTGCAATTGCTTGTCATCCCCCTTTTGCTATAAACCACTTGGTCACATAATAACTGGTGACCTGTCCATCATTACCAACAGCAAACTCCGACAACTCTTTCAAGATGGCCAAAAATATCGGGAGCCACAAAATATTAATTGGAAATTTAATTTCAAAATTATCATGGATGCCACTGAAAAATATGCGAGACAGTGGGCTGCAGTTGAGGAAGCTGATGTGGAATGCCTCTCTGACTGGCTGAGCAAAGACAGAGATAAATTAAAATCACGTATTTCACATCTCCGTTCTCACACTAAAGGAGTAAATTCTTCCTCAGTATTAGATGACCCGTCTGTCAAAGCATGCCTTGATGCTTTACACAACGAATATGTTGTAGTTCCTGCAGACAAAGCTTCAAACAACATTATCTTCGTCTGTAGAAATTATTATATCCAGTGTGTAATAGATGAATTAAATCTTCATTCAGATAAGAGTAATACAACCTATACACTTTCCTCCCTTTCTGATGAAGATATTTTTTCAAACCATTCATCTGTGCTCAATAAATTTGGCATTCCTTTGAAAGAGAAGGACAAAACACTGCCTATGTTGTATTGGATACCTAAACTGCACAACAATCCTTACAAACATCGCTTTATTGCAGGATCAAGCAAATGCACTACTATACATCTGTCACAATTATTGACTATAATTTTAACAACCATCAAAAATCGTCTTGTTCGATATTGTGACAAAGTGTATGAAACGAGTGGGTTGAATCAAATGTGGATATTAAAAAATTCAAAGGAATCGTTGCTTGATTTAAGAGTCAAGAAAAACAAGTACAGGTCAATCCGAACATTTGACTTTTCCACAATATACACCACAATTCCCCACGATAAACTTAAAACAAGGCTGTCTTCTATTGTTAAACAAGCTTTCCTGTATAAAAATGGCAGTAGAAGGTACCAATACATTACCATCAAACATGGGTCAGGTTAATTTAGTGACAACATGGATGCCCAGCACAAATACACAGATGAAGAAATTATTAACATGCTTAATTTCTTAATCGACAACATATTTGTTAAATTTGGTGGTATGACCTTTCAACAATCTATCGGCATACCAATGGGTACAAATTGTGCACCACTTCTTGCTGACTTATTTCTCTATTCATATGAAGCAGAGTTCCTACAATCTCTCTACAAAGCAGGGTCTTAAAAAACTTGCAAGGCGTTTTAACAACACGCACAGATATATTGATGATCTGATTAGTCTAAACAATCCAGACATATAAAATTACTTACATCATATATACCCTGATGAATTGGAAATCAAAGAAACAACTGAGAGTAGGAATTCAGCTTCATATCTTGATCTGTTCCTGCAAGTGGGTACTGGTGGGCTACACACTAAGCTGTATGACAAAAGGGATGATTTCGATTTTGAAATCATAAATTATCCCCACTAATCAAGTAATATTCCATCTGCACCTGCTTATGGTGTATATGTGTCTCAACTTCTCAGATATTGTAGGGCTTGTGATTCCTACGCGGATTTTCAAATGAGACACAGCTTATTAGTATCAAAACTAGTGAGACACGGATATACATCCAAAAGACTCGTGAGGACTTTCAAAAAGTTCTACGGTCGATATTTATCTATCTATCTAACAAATTTATAAAGCGCCAAATATCCAAAGGTAAATACCAATGCTCAGTGGCGCTAAGAGTTCATAAAAAGGCTCTCTGAAACATGTAACTTTTTAAGCGTCTTTTGAAAATGTTAATGTTAGCGGAGGTTTTAATGTAAATGGGTAGAGAATTCCAAAGAACCGGAGCTGCTGAACAAAAGGAGCGGCGACCCTAAGAAGTCATCTTCCATCTAGGTGTGTGCAGAAGAAATTTATCAGATGAACGGAGAATGCGTGATGAAGAGTGAGGCGTGATTAAATTCCTGATGTATAGTGGGGAGAGTCCATTTAGGGCTTTATAGGTTAGGAGCAAAAGCTTGAAGACAATGCGATAGGATACCGGAAGCCAGTGAAGTTGCCTAAGGACAGGGGTAATATGTTCAGATTTCCTGGTCAGTGTAACAATTCTGGCTGCTGTGTTTTGGGCATGTTGTAAGCGTTGAAGCTGAGCGTCAGGCAAACCATATAGTAAGGAATTGCAGTAATCCAGCTTTGCAGATATAATGGCCTGGACGAGGGTAGCACAGGAATCTTTAGACAAGTATTTCCTTATGCGTCCAATTTTGCGGAGGTGGAAGTGGATAGCACGGCAGGTGGCACTAACATGTTGTTGAAATGTATAGTTATCATCGAATTCAACACCAATGTTCCTTGCAGAGGTTGTAGTTTTAATAACACTTGAACAGATGTTGATGTTGGTGAGTAGAGACGGTGACCGATCAAATTTGGAACGTATTAAGATGACTTCTGTCTTAGAGTCATTTAACTTGAGTTTGTTTTGTGTCATCCAACTCATTATATCTTTAACCGCATCTTCGACAGAGGAAACAGCAGTGGTGATAGCAGATTTCTTAAAGGACAGGTACAGTTGGTTATCATCGGCGAATAGATGAAACTGAATTTTATGATGGCGGATAAGCTGACCAAGAGGTGAAATATACAGCGTAAATAATAGTGGTCCCAGGACAGATCCTTGGGGTACTCCAAATCGTAGCAATTGTGCAGGGGAGTATTTTCCATTTATTTAAACTAACTGGGATCTGTCTGTGAGGTATGAATGGAGCCACTGCAGAGCAGTCGATGTAATCCCAAGATTTGATAAACGCTGTAATAACATGTGGTGATCGATGGTGTCAAACGCTGCCGATAGGTCCAATAAAACAAGAAGAACAATGTGACTGGAGTCAAGTGCTGTCAGAATATCATTGTGAACAAGGAGAAGTGCTGTTTCAGTACTGTGGTGTTGCTTGTAAGCAGATTGAAGTGGCTCTAATAGATTGTTTTTCTTTAAGAAGTCTTTCAGTTGAGCAGCAACTACTTTTTCAAGTACCTTGGAAAGAAATGGTAGATTTGAGATTGGACGGAAGTTTTTGAGAATTTCAGGATCATGCGTTGGTTTCTTTATGATTGGTGTGACGATTGCAGACTTCATTGAGTGGGGCACAAGACCAGATTCCAATGACAGATTAATGATCCACGTGATGATCGTGAGTAATTTGTCAAGACACAGCTTGACAAGTGATGTTGGGATCGGATCTAACATGCTTGTTTTATTTGGTGCATTCTGGATGATGCCACGAACTTCTTCCTCAGAAATAGGTTGGAAATGATCCAGAAATTTTGAAGAAATGACTTCTAGGTTTCTGAAATCATCAGCTGAGATATGACGACATTGTGGCCAAATATGACACCTCGGTCACTCAAATGATTAGTGACAGCATTCCCAGCTTTGACTTATAACAGTGATTCATATACTGTATTACTTCATGCAATATTTAGACAATTTTGGGACCAATCCTGACGGGTGTAGCATGCTAGCAGGGTACGCTTACCCATTCCGGACACCTGGTACCACCACTAACTATCAGTGGTTCAGGATGGTCCTACTTAAATTTGTAAATCTCAAATGTCCCATGGACCTGGTGATGTACTACCTTGAATGAAAATGATTATTGGACCAGTTTAATGTCATATTGCCTCGAATCTAGTCCCTAGTGAGAAATCAATTGAGTTGGAAACAAATCTAAGAATAAATATGCGTATGCAATTTAACCGAAAGACATTACCCCTCCTTATAACTTACAGTAGTTTAGGATAGGAATTTCGCAAAGATATTTGCAGACAGTGACCTGACAAAGCGCCACCAACAATATCCTTTCTCGTAATTGTTGATGAAGATGCTGTGTGGAAGGCTATTTTGTCTGAAGTCACCGTAACGGGTTTTTTCATTTAGAGACCAGGGTGTGTAGGTGATTTGCTTGAGAATGTCAAAAACAAAATATCAACGCCAATCAACATCATTGACAAAGACGGCTTGATAGCAGCTGATAACTATGGATACTTAAAAAATATTAGTACAGAATACTTATAACAGAATATGTATTTTAGTACATATTTAGAAAATATCTATTAAGAGATCAAAATGGTGCCCTTTTAGTGATTATTATTCAATAAGCTTTAATTAATTAATAATTTGTTCACCTGTTAAACATTAAATACGGCAATGCTCAGATGAAAAACGTATTTTCTCGAGTTTATGATAGGCGTTCAAAGGAATCGTTTCCTCAAAGGTTTACCGAGGAGGAGGTTTTATACACCGTCGTTTGAAAGGAAGTCCTAAGGTTTACAGAACGAAACATATGTCGTATCACCTGTTTGTTCAACTATAAAGTTTACTATCAAGAAAATGAACTGTATTTGTTAATATCAGATCAGAGAATTGATAATGAATCAGATAATCGTTTGTTGTACCTTTCTTCACATTCAGATACTCTGCTTTGATATAAGTCTGAGCTGTACACGATCGATAAATGAAGCAGAGAAATAGAATTTTGCTTCAATCTAATGTTGACACAGCAGTGTTAGCCCGGCTTCCTAGTCAGAAATTCACTAATCTATTTCGTATCATTCAGATTGGACAAATGTTCGCTTGGTTGAGGGAAATTACCCCTATGAAGGTCAGGTTGAACTGTACGACAAGACATTGGATAAATGGCTTCCAGTCTTGTATAAAGGTTATGGCTTTTATAGCGATTGGAGCCTTGATGAAGCAGACATCGTTTGCAGGGAATTAGATAAGGTTGTTGAGAACATCCTCAATCCGAGAAAATCTTAAGATATATTATCAACTACAATCTATGAATGAGTTACCACAAATTGACAAAACGGCAAGTCTTTGGTACGCTGCCATCCCATTAACAAGCCATCGCCTTGTCTCATGTTTATACTTTTAAGGCCATATTTACTTGACACAGTAATGTCATGAATTCAGGATTTAATATAAAACATTACAGTATAATCTGATTATAGAATAGACTGAGTAACATGCTAATTCCCTTAACTGCCAGGTTGAACATCAACACCAAAACCAGTTGGCAAACCTCAGTCTAGAATTCACCTTTAGAAATTATGTTATAGTGTTTATTTGATTCCTTAGAATGACCACAATCAGCAATCGCCCAGAGTACTAGTTCAAGAGACTGAAATTCTGTATATGTTACATACCAATTACATTATACAGCTTAATGCACAAGAGACAAGATTATTGAGAGTAAAAGTTGATTTGAAACCTTTTAACACAATTCAATAGCCAGAATTCACCAGTGTATGTTATTTCCGTAATTCTATATTCCAAAGTCGCCAGGAAAACCAATCGCCCCTGTCTCTATAATGTGTATCATACGTTCCATTGACGTATTGCAGATAACAGATTTTAAAATGCTATAATTGTTGTACAGTGTATTCTTGTAAGTTCTAAACGAGTCTTTACTCCAAGACATTAAATATGATCCACGGGTAAGTCATTATGGTATGGTTGTATAATCGTACATTTGTTTTGGCATTTACAGGATTTCCCGGGGCGATGTGGCGTGCACAAGAATCCGGTGCTCTGAGAGAAGATACAAGGCTTCGCATTTATAACATCCGGTGCGAAAACAAGGCATCTCTCGTTGACTATTCTTACAAAACTGGAGACAAAACTGAAGACACAGCTGAAGTGAGATGTTTCTGTACGTTATGAGACATCATCTAAAATGTATGGATCTTCCACTTTTAAAATGTCAAAAAAATGAAGGAAAAAAGTTAAGATAAAGGTAACGCCGACAGCTGTTCTCTAATGACTTAAAGGGTCGCTTTGGTAAGGGATAGAGATTGAATACATAGCTTAATTCCCAACAGAAGCTTTCCAGCAGTTTATTTTCCCAAGGCGTTTGTTCAACAACTTTCACACGCGTCGTAGTAATTCTGAGAGAGAAACAGCCTGCCTAGGACAATAAGAAATGTAACTCTAACAAGCAAATTTCAAAAAACCTTCAAACCCTAAATTCGATATGTACGTTTAGCGTCATTTCGATCACACCGTCAAGCATCGAATATTTGAACTTCTTTCCTAGTTACTACTCGCAGAAGATAGAGTGACATCATCTTCTCTTACACTATCTCTGGAGTTTTTTAGTATTTCTATACGGAATAACACAATTATAATTATTTATTTGCTACATTTATACTCTATCAAATATTTATACATAGCCTGAGAAACACATGTATGTAGAAACACATGTATGTATGTATGTATGTATGTATGTATGTATGTATGTATGTATGTATGTATGTATGTATGTATGTATGTATGTATGTATGTATGTATGTATGTATGTGTGTGTGTATGTGTGTGTGTGTATGTAAAAATTATTTTGGTTAGGGGTAGCAAAATAAAGTATATAGGCACTTACAAGTAGTGTTAAGTTTGCAAAATATCCGAATTATTTTCATAGCTGGCCAATTTTAGCTGAATGCCAGTTAGTTGTTTTTGCTGGTTGCATTATTTTCCACATCTTTGATACATTTGAGTTTTTGATATGATAAATCAGGGTGATTTAACGACATGTTCTATTTTTCACTTTCTTAATCTTCAATCCTATTATGCTCATCAACTCTTTGGATATGAAGTACGGTTTATCTGGTAATCCTCCACTGTCAGGGGAAAAGACAGAATGAGAAATAGAGTGTTAATGTTTGAGGTTAATCAAATAATCAAATAGTCTGTCTTTGTTTACTGAATTTACATATTACCATGGCAGAAACCTAGTTTTAGTGGTTATATGTTCATGGGTCAACATGTCTAGTAAAACACAGTTATCAGTAGAGGGTTGCTATCTTTTGTTGCTAGGGAAGCTGTCATGAAAAGGAAAAGGCGTGTTGTGTAAAGGTCAGTTAGGGTCATACAGGGTCTGCCCATACGTGCACGTCCATTATATGCAAATCAGATTTCTGTAGTCGTCCAGTGGAAGATTAGGGAGTCACTTGTGCTATTCCTAAACTTGGTCTTTTTGATACGTAGGAATTAGTCAAACACGAAGAGTTCAGGTAAGTTTCAAAACGCACATTTTGTGGCGTACTTCACATCAATGGTTTGAGTTTTGAATATGTGTTACTGAAGGTAGAGAAATAAGTTGTCTTTTGAAGGTCACCTTTAGTATGGGAGGACAGTGTATGTAAAATGTGACGCCAGATTAGTTGTTCAGATAAGCTGCAATAACTGTAGCCTTGGTGGGGCTGGGCAGTGCAGCTTGGGCTTCTGTTGTGTGGTTCATGCTATGCCCTAACCAGGGCTACAGTTATTACAGCTATGTCCGGATATGCTTATATTCCAAGTGTTACTGCAACTTTCCACTAAAATATGCTAAAACAAATAGCTGTTGTATTATTCTACATTTGCAAGAGGTACAAGTTCAACTGCACAGACATATTCCATAGGTTCATATACAAGTAATTTTATGAGTACATTGTTTCAACAGTAGTATTAAACTTTATTGGAACAACACACCCAATCGCCAGTCACACATAGAGAAATAAAATATTAAAACATGATTAAGATTTTCAACATATCTTGAACTGAACTTGTATAATTGGGTTGGAAACAGCTTAAGATAGCGTTTCAAAGGTATGGGTAGCAATTTACTATACCGGGATGTACATAGGTATGCAGATTTTGACATGCATGCTTGCCAAGAAACAAATTGCTAAAAAATATCAACAAAGCTGACCTAAATACGCCTAAGACAGAGAAATAAAACACAAAATCATGGCTGCCAAATGAGAAGATTTTCAAGTTATCTTAATAAAAGTTCAAAAATGCACGGTGCTGGTAGTAGTAACTGAACTTCTGCGGAATCTGAGACGGTGATTTCAGTTGATTCACACCTTGTAGGGTATAGGTACTGTATTGTGAACTAAATTGCCTAAAACTCTCATGATAGACCTTAATGCATGCCATGCTGATAGCGAAACATTTAGCTGTAGCATGAAAAGTTCTTCAAGAAAATGAAGTGTAAGATACAGAGAAAAAACGACAATATTCATAAGAATTTATACTAAAAACCACTTTTGTTTTGTTATTTTCAGTGAGGTTCGTTGAGCAGATACAGTTATGGCTTCATCGTTAGACTCCAGAGAAAAGCTGCTGACTGAAATTGATGACAAGGTATTGCTGTGTGCAATTTGTATGGAGCGTTTCAAGTCACCGAAAATACTGCCTTGTCATCACTCATTTTGTGAACATTGTCTCACAAAATGGGTAAAAGCAAACAATGGTCAGCTGATATGTCCAACATG
>LD348928.1:59015-69467 GCA_001465055.1 Ptychodera flava | reverse complement strand
ACATACATACATACATACATACATACATACACACATACATACAGACGCCATCAACTTCAGCTTATACGATAAACTCACATTGGTATAACCAAATGTGAGCTAAAAACGTATCAGTTTTCTAACAGCTTCTTTGCGTATAGCTGTACATCATTCTGGAACAGAGCCTAACGCTTTTGCACCGTTTCTTTTTGCACATACATCGGAAATCTGGGCAATCCTCTAATCAACATACGTTTATACTTATTGTAAAATATTTGTTGAATAACTTTTAATTAGCGTAATTACCATAATTGTCTTGTTTTGGCATTGAGTGTTTTGATGATCTATGGTAGTACTTAGTCTCAATTCTCTACTTGCAATATCTTGTCTGGCTTTGTCCATTTCCTGCCAGGAAAATCAAGAGATATTACGAGAAATCATAACGTTTGCATGTGATTTTTCTCACTAAATTTCTAATAATATGACTGATGCAAGTGAAAGAATAATCAAACAAATAAAACATGTTAACTTCGAAGATCAGAAAGCCGAGATGATTTGCATATGCCTGAACAAACATTTCTGTAGGAAACTTATCATGACCAAATTCAATAAAATTTGTGTCGCAATATGCAAAGCGCGCTTGGTATTGTCTTTTATTGTCAACCTCAGCCAATGAAACAACTTCTGCTTTGGTGTGGCTTCAGCTGACCAGCTTCCATCCAATCACTTTTTCTTCTTTGTTTGTTTGTGTACGTGGGCCTAGTGGTTGTTTGGCTGGACATGATTTTTACTGTCGGTAGAATCCGAGAAAATTGTTCGACCACGAGGGTGTGTGTGTGTGTGTGTGTGTGTGTGTGTGTGTGACCATTGCAACAGTTGCCAACCATTGCATACTTCACCTTAAAGCTTGGTATTGGATGGACAGTGTATCAAACAGTGTTCAAATTCACTTGCCATAATGAATATTACAAACTCGATCGATGAGCTGAGAATCGATCGATCTAGCAGACAACTCAACACACGGTCACCTGTGGTTGGGAAAGAGTTGTATTGGGTCAGTTACTGAAAGTGTTTCTTATGACATCTACATTTTATGTTTGAAAGATTAACATGACATAAACAACAACATAAATAACAACAACAACAAGCAGATTTCTTTGTTCCTGGCATTCAATATATATCAGAGATTTTACTACGTACCTAGATCAAACAATTCTAATTTCAATGCTGTATATTCTGGTAGCTATGAATATCCAATATCATATATTATTACACCTCACATATAGTACAGATCTCATGATTTGCTATTTAGGGAGCCTTCAATAATTACAGTGGGGTGGGCGGGGGAACTCTGCACAAACATATACTGTATCCTCCTGCCTAAAATGTGACCCTACCCTCTTTCAGACATTCTTAAACTTAATTGACCCTCCCCAAACCACTGCAGTATTCTCCCCAGGAATAACTGAAACACTATCTGCTAATTTACATAACATATGGTTAAATTGTTATGTAAGTTAGAGACAAATTACAGGGGGGAAGGTTCACAATTTATTATGCAAGCAGTTTTGAAGGAACATGATATTTCATACATTTGCAGGAGGGTCACCATATTTTGTGCAATTGTAAGAATTAAAGGCAAGCTGTGACTGATATAGTATTTCATAAAAAAATATCAAATTATACATGCAGTCTACCAGACAAACTATTGACAATTTTCCCCCACAAAACAATCTATATCTGTACATTTATATATGCTTTGTAGTATATGTAAATGTATTTTGCTTGAAGTTGGAAGTAAACGCACATTGGTGTACAAGAAATTAAATTTTCGGATTTCATCGAAAATGTTGATTTACTATACATGAACTATGAGAAAACCATGAATAATTTTTTATCGATAAAAAACAAGGTAAATCTGTGTATTTATGTACCCTTTATCACTGATATTACTGTTTTGATCAGACTAGGCTGGTTACAAGTCCATGTGTGTGCAAGAAATTTGATTTTGGGATGTCACCGAAATTTTGATTCACTATGCATGGCAGTCTGTGAGAGAACTATGAACATTTTTTTCCAAAATAAAACTAACAATATCTGTGCATTTATAGAAGTCAGTTTTGATTGTTTAAGGTGTTTAATGTAGGATACCACTGCATCTTCTTTTGCCTGTTAGTCTTATATGTATTTAGGAGAGAACCATTTTATTTCTGGGGTGGGGCATGGAGGATTTTGAGGAAAAAAAATTGTCACCAGGTGAGATAGAAGGAAAACAAAAAATTGATCCTGTCATGGCCTGAGAAAAAAAAGATTGTCATAACAGACAGAAGTGAAAAAAATTGTCACAATGCACCAGAAATTAGCAAAATTTGGGACCTTATTCTCATGTATTATTTGCCGGCACGCCGCCATAGTTTTACCACGAGCAATTCTTATGTTTTTCCCCCAGCACTTATGATTTAAGCATGCACTACATAGGTCTACTTTACACCTCAGTACACTCAATGTTTTCCTTCTCTTTTCTGACCCAAGAAATCACATTTCAGGATTTCTGTTGCAATATTTCAATGGCATAGTCACTATCTAAACGGGACTATTTGACTTCTGTAAATTGTGAAAATGTAAAACACAGGACAGGAGTCAATAAACTAGTGTTAAAACCAATATATTATTCTCTCAATATAAATATGTTAGAAAGATGTACAAGTTGACAATGAAAAAGTGAGGAACAACAAATATAATGAAATACAATGTGTGAGCCTCGTTTCTCTGACCACAAAAGATAACATCTTCCCTGAGAACTTACATCGATGCTTAGTCATGTTGATTATAATATGACACCACACACCGGATCACACACCGGGTCAAAGCACTATCGATTCACCGGTGTCTCGCCATGTATTCCGAGGAATGTGAGGGGGTTAGGGGTCACTAAAAAAACTGAAAACTTCAGGGGGCTGTTACTCAAAATGTGGCGGGGTTACTCAATTTTTTTTGTTCGAAATAAATTGAAACACATCTGAGATTGCACCATTGCACACATCCATTTCTCAAAATTTTCACTGAGAGGGGGGAGGACCCCCCTCTCGTGCTCTCCCTCCTTGGGTCTTCTAACAGTTTTACTGTACTGATAAAAGACAAAATTCGAATTGAAAATATTAAGTAACCTCTCGGATTGCACTTCACTGCAACGTTGCGCACAGGATCTAGACAAAACTGAACTGTTGTGAATTCATCCTTTATTATCACAGAAACATATTTTAATGTACCTCAGTTCAATGACCATTTTGGCAGTTAAACATACCATATTAAGGCTTTTCATTAGAAGCTGGCAGCTGGAGAATATATTTGCTCCCATACCCACTTCCTCCATAACCCCCCCCCGAAATCAAATGGTTCTCCCCTTAAAAGAACTTGATCAGTGTGCATTTCATCTGTGATATCTAAATAAATAGTTCTTTCATTCGTCTTTCCCACAATTCTTTGCGCTATCGCCGAACCCTGACCCGTAGAGGAATTCACGATTTCGATTGGCTGATATACGTCACTACCGCCAAGTACGAAAAGAAGCTGTGCATGTACGTACACAAGTCGAAAGGATGACCGACGATTCTTCCAGGGAATTTAAGCACATTACTAATGTCTATGTTTGTAATGTACTCAAGACGCCTGACACGCGTTCGTTCATGGATCATTCTCGGTAAGCACCTACAATAGTAAATGTATTCAGCAGTTTCAGGGAAAGACACTTATTTTTTTATCCACTTGCCCTTCGGGCAAGTCGGGGGTTCGGTTCACTTGCCCAAATTGGAAAACCACTTGCCCAGTATAATTTACGTGTTTGAAAAAAGCTAAAACATTGGTTTTTCATTTCACACACTTTATTTTGAAAATTATCATGTTATCATGAGAAAATGTCAGACATTCTCATAGGGTTCTCCTCACACTTCTAAGAGTGCTGGATGGCTCATTTATATTTAATTAATTATCAAAGCCACACTAGCAGTATCATATAGCATTCTTTATGTGATTTTACTTCTGAACTAAAACAAGATTTTGGGAATGTGCTCTTTGAGGGGTTGGAATACAAGTATTGTTAACTGTCCAGTGAGACTGCATGTGCAATTTTGAACAAGAAAATTAATGTGTGCCCAAACGTAAAACGGCACCCGATGCAAATATAGCAAAAAAAAGTGTACACCGTGCATATATGCATTTGAATATTCACGGAAACAACAGAGTAGTCCAATGTAATGCATAGTGTTGAATGTTTTCAACTGGGACAAAAATGTTTTGTTTTCTTTGTAGTATGGTTGGAAATCAAAATAATGGTTAAAATGTAAATTTACTTGTCCAATTTTTCACTAAAGAATGTTTTGTAAAGCTGCAAAAGACTATATCCTATTAATGGGTAGAATTTAAAGAAAACCAGAAAAAATAGGAAGCCTTTTTAGGTCAACAAATTTCAAGATTTACAGCTAGTGGGGCTATCATATTCATAGAAAAAATTCTAACAGTTCATATGTTTGTATGGTTACTTTCTTAGGTCTTAATGTACAAATAATAACAGCCATTTTAATTGTACCTTCAAAGTATTTTTGCAGTTAAAAGTTTTAACTTATATATACAGAAAGAAAAAAATCTGTAGCTATAAAGGAATGTTTTGAAGCTTCTGAAAAATAATGTACTTCTTTGTCATGTTTTTACTGCGCTGACATCATACACAAGTTTGGATGAAGTTTGGATTACCATTGCACTATACCAGTATCCTATGTTTTTCTAATAACCTAGGTGGTCTTTTTAATGCTCATGCGCAGACTAAATAGAATTTAAACCAACAACCTAAGGCGTCGGTGGTTTTCTATGTGTCTTGAAAGATGAATTTCCCGATGTCAAACTCGCTCCAATTGCTTCTTGACAGTCATTTTAGAATGGGAAAATTCACAAACAGAGAGGTTGGTCGCCACGGACAAGTAACTTTTAGCTTATTGACCTGAAAATTAAGTCAGTGTTCATTGAAAATTCAAAGACTGGACCCGTTGACACCAAAGCTTGCTCATGACTTTCATTGCATGCGGCCGTCTTGCCACGATGCCACTCACTGTCACTTTCAAGTTAACATTGAAGAGTACGTTTTAGTAAAACTCCCTTTTTTGTGGTGATTTTTCACCACTGGACTTTATTTTTACATCATTTTAAACGTTCATACAAAGCACAAAAACCGCTGTGTGTTTCTTTTTTTACCGTATCAACATATTGTGAGACACCATAACCTCACAGTCAATGCAATGAAGTTTGGTGAACGTACGCTCCACCAGCTGAACAGCTTTTTCATATGCAAAATCAGCGTACGGTATTTAACCGGTGGTATTGTTTGAACTGCATTTTATTGAAAACGATTACATGATTCTTTTCATCAACTCTTCATGCAATTTTATGAAAAATCTTATGGAAATGTTCACAATGACATAACATGAAAATTTTTTGTTGTTTAAGTCCGTGTTCCCTCACCAGAAAATCGCTCTCGTGAATTCGATTTCTAGGTATTAATTTTTTCACTTGTCCCGTCGGGCAAGTGGCATCGGAGGTTCACTTGCCCGAACGCGACTTTCACTTGCCCCGGGCAATCGGACAACCCTTAGTGTCTTTCCCTGCAGTTTTGACACGATACAAACAATGGAAAGTAGCGACAGCATGCATGTTAGACCAGCACGCCCATTGCCCGTAAAATCAGAAGTCCATAAAATGCATTTGCATTGCCGCCGATGCATAGTCATTCTTCATTTGTATCGGGTGTCCAGCCAAGGTCATTACAAAGTCATTGCTGCTTTTATATATACGCTGTGAAGTTTAAGGTGACGACCTCAAATTCAATACATCATCGGTGTCAAAAGTGTTACACCTTGCTGCGTACCATGCTCTTCGTCGATTTCGATATGAACATTGTTGACCCAGAGAGGGACGCAGTACGTAACATCAGCACAGTGCAGTCCTTGGGCTGTTCGGCGCAGTGTTATTCAGGTCTGCGTTTTCGTGTTACCTGTTATCTCTGTTGTCTGATCATTAATGTGTATGACATGGGCAAGGGCGCGAGGAAAGCCAAAGAACCTCGCCCGTTACAAGTTCAACCAAATGCATTTTAGTGTATCGAAAACCTGATAAGAACAACAGTATATCGATTGGTACCACACTGAAATCGATGTGGTCAAAGATTTCTTGATTACATTTTAATCAACTCCGTCTCCAGGTATTTGTGGATCGGTGGTTTTGTTTTGGCTTAATCTGACCTGATAAGTTCACCACTATTTCCTGCAATTGTCTTAAGAGAAAACAGCGGGGATGGGGGGGGGGATGTTTCATCAGCTTTTTTTTCACGACACCACCTCCCCCCATGCATGACTTTAGCTGAAAGTAATTACATCTGCATCATGTTTCATGCATCTTGCAATTATCAGACAACTTTTACCCTTAGGACGTAATTGCCATTTACAAGGTTGAACATTGTAAGTTCTAGGTGGTGTTGAAATACGATAAATAATATTTGTTCAGATGACAACACTATGAGACCAACTCAGATCATTAGATTTGTCAGCATTGATAATGTGTAGCATATCAGAAAAGCTGTACATTATCAATGCTGACTAACTTAATCTAACCGTGTTTACTAATAATGCTTGTATATCTGAATTTAGATTCTCGCCAATTATCATTTTGTGTCTGTTGCTCGCAGCATTTTGCCTGACAACAAAAACAGTTAAGTTCTTTCTTATACTATGGGAGTGTATACACATGTTACATTTCCAAGATTCTGTGTTTTTTGAGGTTTTAAATCAGTAAAAAAACAAGGTCAGCACCGGTGTGCTTGAGCTCCAATTTTGTCTCAAATTTTGCGTGACAGACAAAATACAGATTTAATCTTTGTTTCTTAGGATTGGGGAAGTGTTGACTTATCTAACATGTCAAGATTTATGTTTATCTGAGAAGTTTTTGGTATGGAAAGTAAACTTATTTTTTGTGTCTACCCGGCAAGATTTTTCTGTACGGTCTATGGACACGTGTGTATACGTTTTTTGCCTCGTTTTCCTGTTACTGGTAACATCAGTGTTTTTGTTGTAGTGTGAACAGCGCCCCCAACTGCCCCTGTCAGTTGCTAGGGGATACTGCCGACCCCCCCGCGGAGTCAGCGTCCTGGGACCATGTGATAACTGCATCGGAACACACCAGATCTAAGACTACAGCCATACTAACCACATCGTACAGCTACAAGCTCCGATATTATACATATATATATACTCGCTCACTGAGAAGCCAGATACCTAGACTGTCTGAACAGACGTGTTATTCCTGTTCTGGAGAGTACATCTTGCTTCACCACGGTGAGTACATATATTCACACCCGGCTATCACTTCATTGTTAAGGCCGGTACCCTGGTAACATTTACCGGGGTTCCCAGGTCATTTTACCAGGGTTCCCCTTGGTATATCAATGCAATCAGATTAGGGGACAGCAGAAATGTTACCAGGGTTCCCAAATGATTACCAATATTCCCCAACCTTAGTAAACGCACTGGTACATAGACATCAAAAAGACACCCTCTATAGTAAAACAAAAGTTAACTGAACATATACATACCGGTATGCACAACGTCCGAAATCAAACTGTACCCGAATATTATGTCAGTTTGATAATTAATTAAATTGAATACAGATACGAAGATGTCTTGTCGGGGAATGCTAGACAAACAAACTGAATTTGTTCCAAACTAGCCAGTACAGAGGAAGTCGAACCACTGGTTCCTATCCTCTTTCTGTGGTGTCTATGTTTTCAGTGATTGCAATATGACATTTGATGACCCCTGACACATCCCACCAAGTGCTGCCTGCACAAGTTTCATATAGGCTAACAAATAGGCTACAGGTTGGGATTAAGTATTAAGCTGTATGGGAATAAAATATACAAGTATTACAAAATGTTTGATGAACTTGTTTGACCTTTGACCATATATTATATATTATATTTATTTTTATATCTTTTATTTTCTTCAATAAAAGTGATATCATTATACACCATGACACTTTATGCCAATGGTCATGATTTACATATTACCAGTACCATATACGTTTATCTTACATTTGTCGGTACACAACTCCAAACCTGTTATTGGACTTTCTCCGAAATACATTATCACAGCTTCAATGCCATTCTTATAAATTCAAAAGCATTCAAAAGTTGCAATGTGATAGTCAATGCACATACATTTGTTAACAGGCCAAAACTATGTATATAGTAACAACTTGTCAATAGACTTAACATATCAAAGTGGCCTCCCTCAGTGACTACATATGATTTTCACCATTATTTTGTGATAACCATTTTGAGAAAATTTGTCTCTAAACATTCAATTTTTATTTCTAAAATGTAGACGGAAGAATAAGCCTGGAAGAAGCCAGAGAAGAACATACATTTACCGGAAAGAACAGATATGGACAAGATGCCTGAAAGAAGATTTTAAGAACAATATTCCATGTAAGGAGATGGCATTCATTGTCGTTGTACTGGGCACCACAAGTTTAAGATTGGGTATAAAATTGTCACACTAAAATTTGTATCCGAGCATGGTGCTGGAAAACATCCTTAGAAGACTGTTTTCCTTGCTAAATGATTGAACTTGGTGCCACTGGCTACTTGCCTGATCGCTGAAGTCATATCACCTGGTATATCGAACTGGACTTGCAGTGGCATTGTGCGACTTCCTCCACTTTTGGAATGACTCTAGACGCTCCTCAAAGCTGACTGGACCTTGGGACTTGATCTCCAATTCCTCACAGATGTCTCCTGCAGCTAAGGCTGCCGACGGTACTACCTCAAAAGATGGTTTGTACTACTAAGGCAAGACATATCTTTTAATTGTCACTCAACTTAACATCTCATTGCCAACAGCTGATGTGCCTTGTACAATGCATGTTTTTCTTTGCAGCAGAGAATAACCAACCACATCACACTACAATACATCCATGTTTTGAAAAAAGAGTATTCCTGATATGAATCACTCTGCCACTTTCTAGTGTCTTGATCATTTTACTGAAGATAGGCTGGTCCTGTTGCTGACAGATGATGTTCCTATGATGAATGACTGTAGCAAAGGACAATGACTATATTGAACTTTGAGACATGTGACATGGAAAATAACATATACGATGCTATATGTCTCAACCACTGCATTGATCATTACCATCCAAAGACTCAGCACAAAGACTATCTCACTGCTGTAACTGACCTTGCCAATGGAATATTTAGGATATTTAGATTTTAGAGCCATTTTGTCATATTGTGGTAATTTCATTTCTTTCTACAAAAGAGCATCTGACAACTTTCATACTGGATGCTTAGAATCCTTGTGACACATTCACATTTTATTTTTATCAAGGAAAGGTTCCAGTCCTAAGTTCCAAGATAACTGTCTATTGCCACTTGTGGTATTGTGAATACCATGTCTGTAATTTATTGTAGCTTGCCTTGTTGTGGATTATCAACCAACAAATCAGACATTTACATGGAACAGTAAAATGTTTTTGCTCTTGCTGCAAAGAACAGCTGTCTAGATTTCTGCGCTTGTGCTCTACATTACATGCTTGCTGGCTTTTACTTTTTGGTGAACCAGATAGTTCAGACCGTTACGCTACCAAGTGTTCGAAGTTATCGGGTGTCACAGCTGGAACAGCCTCAGACTGGCTGCCACGCAATCACAATCAATAAAGTCAGTCTCGCTGAAGAGTTTTTTCTCCAAAGTGTGGTGCATTACTGGTATACACGCCTAGTCTACTTTCACATATTACTATACAGGGTATGTTCTGATATTATCAATTTTTATACTCTATATCCAGTTGCATGAGATCAACCTGAGTCTCAAGGTCAACAAATGTATTGTTTAATGATGGTGAGATGTAGAAGTGAAATATAACTAACAGTTACAAAATGGAAGAAGGTTGACTTCATTGTTTTAATGATATAGGGGAGGATGGACATAAAGGAATATATTGTTGTGCTTCATCTTTGTGTACTTGATTTGTGATAAAGAATGGATGTTCCGTATTGACAGAGCTATGTCTTCTTTTACAGGTCAATGCATGTTGTTTCCTGTGTAGAGAGTTGTATTACACAAACTCCCTGGCCCAGAACAGTCAGAGTGTAAATATACTTATACAACAAGCCACACATCAATTTCATGCTCTTTTTTTCACAGATTCAAAGTTTTACCTTCATGTCAGTTTTAAGGGACCGAGCACAATTAACGGCAGGGGGGGCCGGAAGAGAAAATGGGGGGGCCACGAAAAAAAATGAGTGTTCTTGGGGTGGGCCATGAATATTCCAGGGAAAGTAAGGGGTGGGCCACCAAAATTTTTACACCATGACAGACAGAGAATATTTTTCAGCATTTTTGTTCCCTGTTGAAGCTGGAGTTCCTTGTTAAA
>LD348928.1:0-55062 GCA_001465055.1 Ptychodera flava | reverse complement strand
GTAAAAAAATTACCCCCCAAATTTTTTCCCTTCCGGCCCCCCCCCCCCCTGCCGTTAATTGTGCTCGTTCCCTAAGATACAATACCTGCATTTGCATTTTGCCATGGATTTTTGAATTGTCTCTTTGTTCAATAAAAGTTACATTACCACCCTCCATACTTTTGTTCCAACACAAGACTAACACCCACAACCTACAAACTTATCATTTCACTCATTCCAATAACACCATTGTAGCTTCAATGTCACTGATGTAGTTTTTTTTATATCTGATTTTACATAGTATACTTACATTTCATTACAAATCAAAAGGGTAATTAGTGAATTATTAAACATTAAACCATTTCAGATAATGAAATTGACTGGAAGGAGTTTTTTGTTTTGAGTTTACCTTTTTACTGGTGTGTGCTTTTTCATCATTGCCAGTATGACTGAAGGAGGCAAGCAATAGTGTCTGTAGGCAAAAAAAATTCTTCAAGGAAATAATTATAAAATACTGTGTGAATGACATAATTCTTTCCCAAAGTCAAGTATTCCAAGGGATGCTCTGTTACAGCTTTGGAGGAGTGGTCAGGATTCCAACATGCATTTCTTGGGGATTCAAATCTTTAAAAAATTTCTTATCTGGATTTTGAGGGACATATCTGCTAAATTCCATTTTCTTTTAGGGGGAGGTTGAATTTCATATGATAGAATATTTTTATTTCAAAAGAACAGTACCGTACAGCAGTAAATTGCAGACATTTTCCCAACTTAGAGCACTCCTCCCAGGTACTAATGGTTCATCCCTAATTGAACATGATGATGACATTCAATCTTCACAGTGTTACATTATTTTGGAATTCATCAAAAAGATTTTCTTGGCGTATTGTTCTCAACTCAAAAATTGTTTTCCAAATGTAAATTGAGGTTTTTACATTGTGCTAGGTTTGTGTAAATTGTGACTTGTGAAGCTCATGCATGCTGTATAATAAAATATAACGAAGCATGATTGTTCTCTTGTGTTATTTCAAGCCATGTTTCAAAATCATATGTGTCTTTTCTCCATTAGTCTGTATGCTTGTTAGTCTGTCCGTTCTCTATACACCATGATTATTAAATAACAGGTACTAGTAGGTGTACCGGTATTTCCATACATGTTTGAACACATTGGTTTGTTTGTACCACCATCATGTGATCTCTAGGTTGTCTGAGTCTACAGAACTCAACATATTCTCTTCAATTTACCTTGGAACCATTGACTTGGAAACCTTTTAACCCTTTGAGAGCCAAAGTCAATTTCTGTTGCCTTTATAAAATAAACCCCTGTAAATTTTTCTTAGATTTTTGCCAAAATGTTAATAAAAAACTGTAACCAATGAAATGTGATACCCATTTGGTCCAAAATTATTAAAAACTTTACAGAAATATTCATAAAAATTGGTAAAATGTTGCACTAAAATTTTCCCGGGAAAAAATTACAGCGCTGAAAGGATTAACAACCATGGTTTGGCTCAAACCAGGTATTTTTACTTAAGGTGAGTGTAGTCCTTTTAAAGGGATATACAACCGGTAAGCTGTAACTTGTGGCAAGTTTTTCAGTATTCTGCTTCTTTATTTCAACTACTGTGTCTGACCCTAATCTGTTTGTCATGCTGAAATTTCGAGTATTTGTTGTTTACCAATGAATTCTAGTCTGGACTTTAATACAATTTTCAACAATACCAATGGAGATTAAAGTCATATAGGTTGTGTTGATATGCTGAATACTTGGCATTAAATTAGTTTAGAGATCAATGCAGAAAGTCTAGGGAAACAACAAAAGAAAAGTTAAAAAAAAATAGCCAAAAGATACAGCTTATGGAGCTTTAAAAGAACGTTAGGATGAACAGATCAAAGTACCAAATCTGTTGATTCTAATAGGGTTACAAATTTGTAAGTATTTGATGTTATTGTTTTTAGTAATTTTCATATGCTTTACTAATATACATGCAAAGCTAGATTTCACCATGCATGTCACTTCCTGTTCAGTTTCCTACATTTTCAAGACCGTTCATGAATTCACAATTCATAGGAGAACAGCATGTAAAACATCAAACCAAATGAAACATAATTTGAGTTTACATGAGAAGCTAAGGAAAAATGGGCCTTGTTTTCACTTCATATCCTTATATTAACAATGTCAAACTGAAATCATATCTTACAAAAAATGGTCTAAGACAAAAGGCAATGTTAATTGCTTCAGTCATAGGTGGAAATGAGTTCCCAGATTAAATGAACACTGTGCAATGATCAAAGACTCTATGGTAATGTCTTCTTGCAGACTCTGCAACATTTTATTACTCTACAGGATCAGAAGGTTGTGTGATGGTAATTATCTAACTGATGTTGGAGTCCCAGCAGGTGACGGGCCATTTCGTTTTGTTGTGTGTAAGTATCAACTCAGCTGTCAGACGAAACCCACTGACTGGTTGGAGTTTGGCCTTATTGAATAAGCAACTTAAAGGGGTGACTTATAGGTTTGGTCATGTCCGTCCGTGCGACCGTCCGTTCACGCAGATATCTCAGAGATGCCAGGAGCGATTTCATTCAAAGTTGGTGCAAGGATTACTGTACCGGTAATATGACGTACATATACATGTCAATTTGTTCTGTGATACGATCCAATATGGCCGCATGACGGCCATTTTGTTACGATTTTATACAGATTCATGACTCAGGCACATCTCAACTGATTTTATTGTATGTAAGTACAAGGACATCAACCTTTGTCATACATATGCGTGTCAATTTGTTGCACGATATGATTCAATATGGCGGCTTGGTGGCCATTTTGTTACGACTTTTGCATGTACAGAGCAATAACTCGGACACGTCTCAACCAATTGTATTATTCGTTGGTACAAGGACATCAACCTTTTTCATACATATGCGTGTCAATTTGTTTCACGATACGATTCAATATGGCCGCTTGGCGGCCATTTTGTTGCGATTTTTTCATGTACAGAGCCATAACTCGGGCACATCTCAACCGATTGTATTGTATTGTATGTTGGTAAAAGGACATCAACCTTTGTCATACATATGCACGTCAATTTTTTTTTAAATACGATTCAAAATGGCCATGTGGCAGCCATTTTGTTACTAGTTTTTCATGTTCCGAACCACAACTCAGATATGTATCAACCAATTTTATTCAAAGTTGGTACAAGGACATTGACTTATGTCATACATATGTACGTTGATTTGTTTCATGATATGATCCAATAGGGCCACATGGCTGCCATTTTGTTACAATTGTTTTATGTCCTAAGCCATAACTTTGGCACTTCTCAACTGATTTTATTCAAAGTTGGTACAAAGAACATTGACCTATGTCATACATATGCATGTCAATTTGTTTTAGGATGAGATTGAATATGGCTTCGTGGCGGCCATTTTGTTACGATATTATCATGTCCTGAACCATTACTCAGACATGTATCAACCGATTTTATTCAAAGTTAGTACAAGGCCATTGACTTATAATGAACTTTCCTAATTAGTGTGATATGTCCACAAATACTGCATCAAATTTGATGAAACTTGGTACAGGGCGATGTTGATCTCATAGTGGTATAAATACAATTCAATGACACTTAGGAGTATTGTTAGTCCCCATGGACACCGTCCGGGGGAACTTACAGGTTTGGTCATGTCCGTCCGTGCGTGCAGATATCTCAGACATGCCATGGTCAATTTCTTTCAAACATTGCACAAGGATAGTACCCTACCCCATACAGATGCACTTTGATTTGTTTTACAATGCGATCAAATTTGGCCGTGTCAGAGGACTTTTTAGTTTACACCTCCATAGACTCCCATGTATAAGGCAGTTCTCCATAGACTCCCATGTACCCGGTATAAGGCAGTTCTACATAGATTCCCATGTATAAGTCAGTTCTCCATAGACTCCCATGTGTAAGGCCAAGAAAAATAAAAATTTAGTTTCTCATCGTATTCATATTGCAAAAAGGATGCAGTGACACAATTTTAGCCCCCACAGATGAAGTCCTGAGGGCTTATAGATTGGGTCATGTCAGTCCGTTCGTCCATCCATTCATCCATCAGTTCACACAGATATCTCAGATATTTTGACAAAATGTCACGTGACCTTAGTGACCTTTGACCTCAAATATACATATTTGTCAATAACTCAGTAACCACAAGTGCTACACCCTTCCTATTTGGTATGATGGGACACCTTATGACGCCACATATTGTACCTCATTAATTATGTGCATATCTAATTTTGAGCGAGCCAATAGAGCTAGAGGTCTGATTTTAGGTATATAGGGATAACTTAGCAATACAATTTTTTTCACAAAATATCACGTGACCTCAGTGACCTTTGACCTCAAATATACATATTTGTCAATAACTCAGTAACCACAAGTGCTACACCCTTCATATTTGGTATGATGGGAGACCTTATGACGTCACATACTGTACCTTATTAATTATGTGCATATCTAATTCTGAGCAAGCCAATAGAGCTGGATGTCTGATTTTTGGTATATAGGGATAACTATAGGATAGAAGTTTTTTGACAAAATGTCATGTGACCTCGATGACCTTTTACCTAAAATATACGTTTATGTCAATAAATAAGTAACCACAAGTGCTATGTCCTTTATATTTAGTAGGGTGGGAAACCTTATGACAACACACGCTTTACCTCATTAATTATGCACATATCTAATTCTGGGCAAGCGAATAGAGATAGAGGTCTGATTTTTGGCATATAGGGATTAGTTAGCAATACAGTTTTTTTTCCAAAATGTTACATGACCTCGATGACCTTTGACCTTTATCATACATATATATGCATAACTCAGTAACCACAAGTTCTATACCCTCCAATTTTGATAGGATATTATACTTTAAGATGTCACATCTTGTACCTCATTTATTATGCGCATATGTATTTCATGGGTGGCCAATACAGCTAGAGGTCTGATCTTTTTTCCCAATTTAGAACCATAACTTAGACATGCCTCATGTGTTTCAATTTGGGAACAACGACATAGACCTACGGTATGTGCCCATAGATCTCAACATATACACTCCAGTGATACTTCTTAATGACCACATTTCCCTGCCCCATCAAGACTAATACTCCTATCACAATTGGGGACTATGTCATTGTCACTTGTTTAAATTAATTGCTAATTCACATTTACATGATGAATTTTTGTTTTTTTATGGTGAATGTCCAGAAGCACTGCATCAAACTTTATGAATTATGGTACCAGCGATAATCTGTCAGTGTTATGATAGGATGCCAAAATGTTTGGCAACATCCGTCGATTAATTACTAATGGACTCATTTAATGACCTTTCGTAAATAGGATGGTGACCTACATTGGTTTTATGTTTTCACCACCATGGAACTCATTTTTGGCCATTAAGCCCCATCTGTAGCGCAGTATTTTTAATCACAGAGCTAATTAATGAGCAGGACTCTATTCTCTCCGAGGATTTGTAATTAAAGTACCCATTAACAAGTGGGGACTGTGTCATCAACGATGACTTGTTACTTCAGTCATAGGTGGCATTGAGTTCCAAGATTAAATGAAGACTGTGCAATGATCAAAGCTTGACTATGCTAATGTCATCCGCAACGTTATTACTCCACAGGATCAGAAGGTTATGTGATGGTAATGATTTAGCAGATGTTGGAGTCCCAGCAGGTGACCAGCCAATTCATTTTGTTTTGTGTAAGTATCAGCTCAGCTGTCAGATGAAACCTACTAACTGGTTAAAGTTTGGCTTTATAGAATAAGCAACTTTAAAAAGATAATTAAAAGAAGAGTTTAATTCTGGTAGTTCTGTTCTGGAGGATGTGATGGCCCATGATTGAGAAATACGTGAAGTAATAAAACTTTATTGAAACACAAGGAACAATTATTTATCAACTTTTGATGAACAGAGCTGAGCTCAATGATTGCTGGTAGTGTGACACCTCTGTCATAAAAGGGATGTTACTCATAATGCATGCAATTTCCATTTGTGATTGTGTAAGGATTTCATCCTACGCAAGTCAATCAAAGGAGGGTGTGGAATTGGTGGAAGGTTGGTATGCACAGTCCTTTAGGTAACCTAAATCAAATGTCTTTCTATGGGTTGTAATTCTCATGTTTGTATTTCTGGTGCATTTGTTTAGCTCATATATGGCCATATATGTTCCCTTGAAAGATATTCTTATATCCCGTCTGATTTGCATCTTTCTGAAAGCCTATGTGACCTCACATCCTTCTCCCATACTTGTACCATCCTCTGTGCTTACAGTGACATTCCCTGTTCAACTCAACTCAACTATACTTATCAATGCATTATGAGCCACCTAGCCCCACTCGCAATTCTGATGTAAAGAGGGTTCCAGAGCAAAAATGAACACTTTATACCATTGTGCAATGATGGAGTCAAAAATCTCCATGGTGCAATTCACATGCTGGGCACTTTTGTTACTTCCCCTTTTGCACATCCGTACATTAAATATTTACTTACGAGATACATCAAATTGGAGTACAGTGCTATTGACAATTTTTGTTTTATTCATTTCTTTCAGTATCTCTGGTTTCTTAGAATTGTTGGATTGAGGACGAGAGAAACTGGTGTTATTCAAAGATTCATCACACAACTTTGGCTTGTCAACAACTGGTTGTAATGGTCAAAATTTCATTATACGTTTGTGGTTGTGTTTATTGGCCTTTTTGAATGTTCGCGCGAGTGACTTGTTGCACTGGAGAAATGAAGGGTAATAAAATGTTAAATTGCCAAAAAGGGGGGGGGGTGTTGTCTCTGATATGTTTCCGTGTACAGACATTTTCCATCATAATTGTCCATTGACCTCACATTTTGGGAAATCATATACATTTGCTGATCCATAAGGTAAGTCTGTGTTCACAAACACTTCTGGACTGGGGAGGGACTTGAAAAAATTTACAAAATGCCAGGGGGGATCTGAAAAGAATTGACATCGCAAAGAGGGGACATGAAAATTTATTGAATATCGAGTTCCTTTCAAAATGCCTTCTGCCACTTTCATTTCCTGCCATTTCCATTTTCGCGCACGTCTTTCGGTGCAAGTTTTAGGGTATATTAAACAATTTATTGACGTCTAAGCAACCAACTTGAGGCAAAGATTTAGGTTGTCATGATTTCCTGGTACCCAACCCCTCTTTTGTGCACTGGTATTGTTCAAAACTGTTCTCTATAATAATGTAAAGTTTGAACTTAACCTTTCCATAACAATTACAGAGATGATAACTTATTGCAACATCCTCCCATTGACAATACATTAGGTCTAGGTCAGTGTCAAATGTTCATGTGGCTGTATACACATTTGTATTTTTGGGGACTTGACTTAGACCAGTGCATAGTGTCATTAATAACAACTGAAAGCTTCAGGTCAAACAGCCTTTGAATAACAATTTTGGAAATTATAACCTTCGAGTCCAAATTGTCTCATAGACAATACCGTACTCTACCGAGAGTTCATTTCATTCTGCATGTCATATTGTCATTCACTCCTGTGAAATGAGATCTATACTAGGTAGGGATATGGCAAAATAGCCACCGTTTCCGCGGGTCTTTGCCAAAATAAGGGGATGGGTACTCTGGTCATGCAATCATTAATTTTAAATCTGAAGTCCTTGCTCTACAGCACCAGGGTAAATAAAATGTAAATTATTTTCAAAAACTTGTGGTAGGGGCTGAGGGAGCTGTCATTTATGGACTGGGTGGGTCACTCAAAAAGTTGAAAGTTACAGGGGGGGATTGCTCAAAATGTGGAGAGAAAGGTGAGTTACTCAATTTTTTGTGCAAAATGAATTTTAACACCTTTCAGATTGCACAATCTCGTACATCAATTTCTCAAAATGTTCAATGCGAGAGGGGGCCACCCCCTCTTGCACTCTCCCCTTTGGGTATTCTAACAGTTTTACTTGAAAAAACCTCATATTGCACCAGAGTGCACCATCACACACATTTGTTTCTCATATTTTTCCATATGAGAGAGGGGTTACAACATCCTCTGACACTTCCCCTCGGCCTCCTGCACATTCTCCCTGTGTACTTTCAAACTAGCATGGTACACCAGGATATGAAAGGTCTTAATTTACTGTTGCTATATTTTACAAAATTTTACAAATACCATTTAACTTCTCTATGGGGGGTGTCAGTCAAAATTTCTGTGTTAGAGAGGACGGGTACTCAACTTCATCAGAGTTAGGGGTGGGAGGTTTGCTCGAAATTTCAGTTTCCGATGAATTCCCTCCCTGCCCTAAATAATGACGGCTCCCTTATACATGGACAGGAGTAACTAAGTTAAGTACGGTACATGCATGGGTCTGGTTGATGTCAAATGTTCTTAACCAATGAATATTTCCATTTCTAGAGGACTCAGAAGACATGCTATTTTAATACTACATAGTGTTTTAAATAACTGAAAGTTGCAACTCAAATAACCTTTAAATAACAATTAGGAGATAATAATTTATGTGTCCAAATCCTGAAATTGACTTCTGCTGGAAAAATGTATGACCACTGTCCCTCCACACAGGACCATGACATTTCATATCAATATAGGGACTGGACGGAAATTACAATGTTTTTCAAAATGATGCTTTGCGAAAAATAGTAACTGCTAAGAAGTGTTTGCAATAAAAAGAGTGACCCTCCCTAATTTTCCTGCCCAAAAAACTGACCCCACCCCTGTATATCACAGTCCGTATCAAGTATATCTTAATTGACATATTATTTCTCATTTGACCTTTGAACTCAAAGTTTCATAGAACACTTTTTAACCTCTACAGATACCCACTTTGGTGAAATTCCAATATCATATTTGTTTTTCATACCGGCTCTTTCAAACATCCCATTCTCACCACGTGCATTCGTATCAATTGTCACGCATTTATAAAAGCACAGATTTAGCTTGTTTTCTATTGTAAGAAAGTACAGAAATAGCTGGTTTTGTGGGGAAAAGTTATTAATAGTTTGCCCAATGGATTCCAAAGTATTATGATTTTGTGTTTTTTAGTGAAGCAATGTGTTAATTACATCTTGCTTGAACTTATAGTTGTGCAAAAGAGATGATCCTACCCCGGAGGCATGCATGAATTTGAATTTCATGCCCTTTGAAAAATCTCACACAAAAAATAGCGACCCAACCAAAAATAACCTGGCCCTACCCCTCTGTAATTTCTGTCCCGTCTCTTTACTCAACAGAGTAGCTGTATCACAGTAATAATGCTCACTCAATATACTGTTATTGCACCACATTTAGTGTGAACAGGCTTCTAGCAAAACTTTGCAGTGTCAACCTATGAGATACCCTGAAATTTGAACAATTTTCATATCTGTTGGGAATACAATGTCGGTAGTTTTGATGGGGACTTCAAAATTGTAGGGGGGAGAAAGAAGTTTGAAAGCTTTTGGGGTGTGGTAGGGACACTAAATTTTTCACATTTTTTAAGATCCCCCCCCCCTCAAGAAGTTTTTGTGAATGCAGCCTGAGTGACATTCATGCTGAGCAAGAAGGAGAAAGTCAACATGAAAATGATCAAGTTGCCCACTTTGACTTATTAAAATAAAGGCATTTCTCTTTGTCCAAAACTATATAATCTTGTGAAAGGTTGGAAGTTAGAAAGGTTGTAGGTAAGCAAGTTCACAAGCTAGCATGCTCCCATATACTCAACTATCCATGAAATCAGACCACTAGATCTATTCGAGTGCTAGCCTAGAATTAGGTATGAATTACAGGATGTGCCGCCGTTAGGGACTGGTCGGTTTCTTCGGCTGGGGGGCACGCTGTTTTTTTTACTTTAATTTGGTGATAGGGGTCACCATGTTTTTTAAATGCCCAACAGGGGGGTCAGTGTGTTTTTGAATTTCGACATGGCTCATACTTGCAAAAAATGCATTGTGCCTGCAGCCACAAATTTCATCATTCAGTTGCATTTTTTCAGTGCGCCCTTTAGGCGCGCAACTTTAACAATAATAAGATATATTTTTCAGAGCCCATCCTAGTGCAAAACTTTAACCTGGAACTTCAGGTGCTATTGGAAGATTCATCACACAACTTTGGCTTGTCAACAACTGATTATAATGGTGCACACTGAAATTTCGTAATGCATTTGTTGTGTTTTTTTGCATTTTTGTAAGTTTGTGTGAGTTGGAGAAAAAAGGGTAATAAGATGTTACTTGCTAAAAGGGGGGGGGGTTGTCTTTGATATTCTTCCTTTCAACTTCATTTCTCATCGAAAGTGCCCACGGACAACATGTTCTGGAAGTATATTTACATATGCTAATCCCAAAGGTATTAGTGTCATTCATGTTGAGCAAGAAGTAAAAATCAACATCTGTATTTGCCAACTGTGACCTATTAAAATAATGAAGCGTCTCTGTTGTCCCCAGCTATGTAACCATTGTACCCATGTTGAAAGATTCATTATTGCTGGGTGAAAGGCCAGTAACATTAGGAACTGTCTCAGATTGTGGCATTTGTTCAAAAAGCAAATTCATTCGTTTATGGGGGAGGGGGTTTGATCTCCATTCAATTAGTGAACTTTGCACTTTTATTTTGTGATCACAAGTTCTTTTTGTGTAAAAATTAAAAAATGCACACTTGTACCAACAAATTTTACAGTAACTGTTTCTTGCTCGTTCGTGTCCCAAATACAACTGACAGAAACATCGTATCTTAAACCTTTCATTTATCAAATTATAAAGATAAAAGTATCAATTTTTAAATGTGCTAGAAGTGTCTGCCTGCTGTAACCACAGCCTGAACTGGTCATTTCACTCACACTGTGTTGAAGTGTCTGCCTGCTCTGGCCATTTCACTCACACTGTGTTGAAGAAACGGCATCAGTGAATACTGCAGTCTTCATGAGACGCATAATTCTCAGTACATTGTCTCAGGCATACATCAACATTTCGCACTTTTGAACTTTTTTAAGGGGAGGGGGAGGGAATTTTGATATAAACAAAGGAATTTTGTTTCTTGAATTTATGTGACAATCTGAGACGTTCCCTTAAGATAACACAATAAGTCTATGTCCATTAAAATTATCAAAATTGTTCTTGTGCCAAAGTACTTCAAGTAAAAGGGGATGTACTGCATTACCAGTACGTTGTCATATCCAGCACGTGTCCAGGATGTAAGCACTGCTACAATAAATTATGTTGCCCAATATAGTCAAACAGCCAAGTCCTCATTTGGGTAGACCCTATCAACTGAGCAGTGTCCATAAACTTTTTAATATGCTGTAAACTGGCTGATATGGAGTACTTTTCTATTACATGATAACATATAAGATGCGCTAAAAATAAATGACAATTACACCATACATAAATTGCATACGATGCTGCTCTGTGATTTTATTCCACAATCTTTTAGTTATTCTATAAAATCATGTCAAACTGAGCACTTCCTGCGACACTAATCCATCAGTAAAGTTCTGAGTAAATTACTGCAAAACGGAAGACTGCAGAACTCTGGATTAGCAGGGAGGTAGTTCCATATATAAGCTGTACTGAAGTTGGTATTTGCTAATTTTTAAGATTGTGTTATGGTAGGTGTCAAAATTGACAATCCGATTTCCGTACAAACCAGAGGCCGAGCTGGGGCCATCTTGGTCAGGTGAGATTGGCGATCATGGCAGGCAGGCCATGACCTCTGCCTATTGTTATAACAATGTTAAACGTTAGGGACCTAGACTGAAAGATTCCGTCGCGTGCGGGCGCTCCTGCGCACTGCGACCTACGACCCTTTACCACGTAAAGGGTCGTAGGTCGCAGTGCGCCGGAGCGCCCGCACGCGACGGAATCTTTCAGTCTGTTAGGGACCATGGATAATTGAAACACGCGCTCGATTAACGCAACTTCTGTGTTGGGGGAATGGCTGTATTTCGACAACCTTGTGCACAAATCGCACTACAAATTTTCAAATCACAACATCTTGCTAGACGTTCTTATGCATCACAAAATATCGTGCCATATTGTTTGGCGTGTACCAGGCCAGGCCAGTACGGCATGCGGCACCAGCGCTACGCCATCACTCCTTTGACATACATGTGAATCAGTGCACTAGTAAAATAACATATAACAATCATTTTGGATACACCGTTTCATTTCATTCTATTGTTGCATCATTGTTGAGTTGGCGCTGAACAGAGATTGATTTCTGAGGGGTTATGCAGGGGTGGGGGTGGTATACGTGATTTCATAGCAACGTAATTACCGATTATTGGTATGCAAATACGGAATGAGGCTTGGTTGGATTTCACACTTCCAAACTTTCGTTTAGGGGAGGGGGAGGGGCCAAACGTACTTAGAATCCATGCGTGTGTTTGAATTATCCACGGCCCCTTACTGCACCAATTACTGTACACAGCGAATCATGTCCGCTGAGTTGGAGTATCGGGTCTTTTTCAAAAATTGCCAAATATACTAGAGTCGATTTGCAATCTTCAAAATTTGCCGAAATATTGTATATAAGCCCAGGCAGATATTCATTTAAATTTTAAACATTTTAAATCTTGCATTACCGTAGGTGTCTAAATTGAACTCATATGGACAAATTACAGAGCAATCAAAACACAGTAGTATCTCATGCTCAAAAATATCGCTAATTTTTTGGCATTAATTTGCCTATTTTCAACAATATCAAAAAATTAAAAAAAATAGTTTCTCAAAATCATATTTTTCATCTACATAACAAATATCAAATCAGTAAGTACTGCGGTTCTCAAGATATTTGAGTGGACGGACGCCTCACAAACATACATACATACATACATACATACATACATACAGACTGACGACGGACGCCGGACGGATACCTATCCCAATAGCTTCTATAGACTATAGTCTATAGTAGCTAAAAATTGGTTCATGCTTTTGTCACATCGAAGTTAGATTATTGTAACAGTCTACTTTTTGGCCTACCTGCATATAAATTGAGCAAGCTTCAACACATTCAGAACTCTGCTCGCACCGCACGCAGGTTTCGAGGTCTGGCATGCAGTGGGGTAGAGTAATTAAACCATCTTTTTTCAGCTCCATCAATGCATCATGTATTCCCAACACAGAGCTGCACGTCTACCATTTTAAGCTCCATGCTATAGCAGTTCTCCGGAGCAGCAGGGCATTTGTATGTCTCCCTCGACTTCTTTCTACTGTTGTAGCCTCCTTAGTGACCTAAAAATGGATCTCACCCTCTCATTTAGTGAAATAAAGTTGGCAGAGGATTCTTTGTGGTGGGTTTGCGGTCGATAAAGTATCGCGAGCAGATTCTCGTACTGTATTCCGTGGGGTTCCATTTCGGATCACGTCCGCAGGCAATATTTCATCAATCTGAAAAAAGCTGACATCTTGCATCCAAGGATACTTCTACAACCCAGCTGACGATTGTTTCCTTGTGTCAGCCAATCATTTCGGCACGGAACAGTGAATTACTGGCATGCATTGGGAGGTCAGCTCAGATTTCGTCGTCTGCATTGATGTCTGCAGTTTGCGAGGGCGCCATCTTGCGGCAAGACAGCAGAAACGCTACGGGTGACATCCCCTTTCTTTATGACGCCCGGCCCAATGCCACCATTACAAACAGTGGTTCGAGATGACCCTATTTTTGTCTTTTTTATAAATTTCTTCATTGGGCTTGGTAGGTTATATATTTACCTTCTATAACACTGGTTATTTGATTTTAATTTATACAAAAAGACACTGAAAGAAACAATAACACTATTATGGAACTTCTTAACATTTAACACAAACATGCATTATGCTTAAGCTTATCCATGGCAAAGTCATTCTCACTGAGATTCCCGAAATATGGAAATCATATTTCTATTTCACGAGAAGAAATCGATGTACAGGAAAGTCATTAGGGCCAATTGATCTGAATACTGCTGTAGGCCAACATCTTCCAGTGGCTTTTTACCAACCAGGGACATTATTTTGGTAGAATTATTGCGGTAGAGAAAGGTACGGAGAGGGGATTTTGATAGTTTTTGATATAGAGAATTTTGAAAACCAAGACTGTGTATTATGAGTCATAAACAAAATTATAGTCACAAATTACTTTGCCCAGTGTTTGATTTAAAATGATTATTTATAAAGAATGATGCCAGTATGTGATCTCATTTCCATCATATCATCAAATTTGAAGTATTTTCTATATTAACACCAGTGTCTCTCTCCTACAGACAAAGTGTTGGTTCAATGGCTATAACATGACTTAATCATATGTTATAAAATGTAATTTTTGCAATGTTCCCGCATTAATATATGCTCTTGCAATTCATTATACAGAATTCAAATGAGTGTACTGAAAGCTGTTTTGGTATATCTGTTGCTATTCACTATCATATTTTCAAAGAACGACTATTAATGAATGTCACGCAAACAATGTGAAAAGCTATCTTAAGGGAGCCGTCATTATTTACGGTCTAGGGGTCATGTGAATGTGAGGGGTCACTCAAAAAATTATTGAAAACTTCAAGAGGGTTGCTTAAAACATAGAGATGAAGATTATTTGTGCAAAACAAATTGAAATACCTCTCAGATTGCACCATTGCACACACCAGTTTCCCAAAAGTTTCGATGCGAGAGAGGGACAACCCCCTCTCGTACTCTCCCCCTTGAGGTATTCTGACAGTTTTACTCACTGTCTGGTAAAAGACAAATTGAAAATACCTCTCAGAATGCACTATACAACACCATTGCACACATCAACTTCTCAAAATTTTCACAGGATCTAGGACAAAACTGAACTGTTGTGAATTCATTCTTTATTATCACAGAAACATATGTTTTAGTTGACCTCAGTTCAATGACCATTTTGACATTTAACTATACCGTATTCAGGCTTTTCATTAGAAGCTGGCATCTGGAGAAATGGCGCAAGCAGGTCACTGATTTTCCATGTCTGCATATTCATTTGTCTTCAATCTCTGCCAAACTGAGAACTGTTTTTCACAAAATATATTGTCATTATTTGGTTGAATATTGTGCTTCAAACACTAATCATGCGAAAAACAATAAAAAAATATCAGTGTTCAATGTCATTTTCAAACAGTCTTACCGAGTTCAAAATAAATTGGAACATCTCTCAGATTGCACATTACACACATCAATTTCTCGAAATTTTCTATACGAGAAGGAGAACCCCCCTTTTGGGCTTTCCCCTCCCCCTTGGGGTGTTCGTACAGTTTTACCTAATGATACTAAAAAACAAATCAAAAACACCTCTCAGATTGCATAAGACTGTACCTTTGCACACATCAATATCTCAAAATTTTCCATGCAAGATAGGTGAAACCCTCTCTGACACTTTCCCCCTCAGCCTCTCACGTGTTCTCTTCCCCACCACCATACTTTCAAATTTCGCCCAGTCAGATATCCCAGTGAAAATCATGTCATTATACCCATTAAAATTAAACAATATACTATGAAATTAAGAGAAAATAGCTTCAGGTCATAAGGGCCTGCCCCAAGCCAAAGCTTCAGGTCCTTACAGAAAACTGTCGGTCCTCAATAAATGCAGTTGTTAACGACCATTAAAGTCAACATAGTGTAAGTGAATGATCATGTATCATTCATCTACATGATCTGGAATCTGAAAAAGATCACCACAGCCCTCATCTTTCTCACTGTCATGCGCACACATTTATCAATATTTACCACCATTGGAGGGATATGGGACTGACAGAAGAATTTGACTTTTTTTTTCAAGCTATGTCAAATCCCCCACTCACGGACCATAAAATGATGTCAAACACCCACGGGCCGGCGAATACAGGCTCATGCACTGACTACATGTGGATGATGAAAGCGAGACAGTTTTTCTCTCATGACTTTCTATGAAGGGTGATGTTCTCTACTTGACTGTATACAATTGTACACTACACCAGGGCATGTGATATTGTGATTTGAAAATGGTTGGCGAGCTGAAAATCACTTCTGAAATTTAATAGCCAACGCGAGTGGTAGAAGAGTTGAGTGAATTGCTTAGTACGCTGAAAACAGTCATGAGTAAGGGTAGTGTATGAATAATTTTTTATGTAAACACTGATCACTACGTCTTTTTTATTGTAATGTAAAACAGAAGGGAGAAAATACTTGGTATGTATTTTGATATGACGTATGGATTACTTTCAAAATTTTTCAAAAACTAAATATGTTTAAATGTGGCCGCTGTTGCATTCATGAAAAAACAGATTAAGTTATACTTTTAATTAAAAGGACAAGTATTTTAACTTTTTTCTCGATTATAGAAATTGGAGACAACATGAATGGCACACGTCGCCACTCGCGGAAATAAATACATATTTTCTGATCGAAACGTTTTGCCTGAGCGATTGCTGGGTCTCATCGCCCTTTGAAAGCTTAAAGTTCTTAAAATGACTTTGAAAAGTTTGACAGACATGCTATATTGCTGAAAACCATCGCGGCACGATCAGATAATGATACCGTAAAATCTTAAAAGAAGTAATTTTTTTGCGACATTTAGGCCTACAGCCCAGGATGGCAGTGAGTTTTGCATGCCTGTCGTAAAACGGTATACATCGAAACAATTTGAAGCCCTATACTCGGCCTCTGAGAGTATACACGACGGATCGTGCAACTCGACAAAACTGTTATGATAAGGTCGCTCTGTTTTATAAAATGTACACTTGTTATCACGTCGATATATCGCGGTAACAGTCGGCCTTGTGAACTCTGGTTGAAGACCAACAAGCAAGCAAGATGTTCTAGCGGTCCACAAACAAACGAAGCAAACGAAACTTGAACTTGACTGTCGACTGCAGGTAGCGCAATTGGGCTGTCGTGTTACATCTAGTCCTTGTATCGGGCGTAGTTCAAAACCATGGAGGTAAAAAAATACCTCCATGTTCAAAACCAAATATGTTTAGTCAACAGCACCGTACTCGTAGTAGGTTTTCGTCTCAAACTCTTCTATGAACCGTTTATGTTTTGAACGCTTCAATTGAAAATCAAAGCAAAGAAAACTGCGTCAGTTTGATAAAATGAAGGGCTGTAACCTCCACAAATGTAATAATCTCCACAAATGTAATATCAACCACAATTGTAATAAAATGCACCCATGAATGTAATATCGCCCATAAATGTAACAAAAATCAACCATAAATGTAATAAAAACACCAACCACAAATGTAATAAATGGTAACCATAAATGTAATAAAAAAACACCCATAAATGTAATACTTATCAACCATAAATGTAATATTTCTATTTTGTCGTTGCAATTGAGGAATTAGCCCTTAAATATTGATCTATGTAATAAGGAAAGCAACTCCACACATTATTCATTTCTTAATTGTTTGCGTTTAGTGTTTTTTGCATATTTGAAAGTGTATTTTACGTTTCCCTATTTTGTGTACAGAACTGATTGGCCATAGCTAGACACAGCTGTAATCTGAACGTCAGTGCAGTCTCTACTCCAGAGTGGGGAAGACTGTATATCACTACGATCCTTTAACGCCGTTTTTTCGAAAATTGCCGTATTTTCTTAATCGATCGCCTCAAATTCGTCTTCAGTGGATAAATTGTGTGGAATAATTGATAGATTGTCTGTATTCCTATGTTGTCCCACTTGAAGTTTGTTCCTTCACTAGGGATGCCAGGATGTCTAATTTTGTTCTACTGTGTTCAAGGTAGTGTTCGTATTGTTATTTACTAGATTGAAATATATGTTCTCGTCAACATGTTTTGTGTCGGAAGTTTCTGTTATAAGGTTTTATATTTCCCTGTTATTTGTTCTGAGTCATCTGTCATAAACTTTGTGTGGTATCACTGGTTGACGAGTTATTTTGACGCTTCCTTATTATGTAATTATCAGTGTCTAGAACTGCTGTTCCACTTCCATTATCTAACGGTTTGATCAGTACCTCGCCGTTTTCTGATAGCGTTCTCAAAGTATTCTATTCTGTGTTTCGGAAAGGAAACCTCGTTTCAGGAAATTATGCAATAACATTACACTAGTCTTATTAACATTACACTAGTCTCAGGGCATTGATAAACAAATGATCACATATGCAAGTTCAAGGTTATTACATTTATGGTTGAGTTTTATTACATTTATGGTTAATTTGTTTATTACATTTGTGGTTGCGGGTTGTTACATTAAAGGGACATTATTTGTATCTTTTGACATTTTTTTCATTTTTTCGATGACTTAAATCCCCGGTAAAGTCAATGAGAGACCTAAATTGTGACTATGGACAGCTTCAAGGATATGTAAAACCACCTCCTTGCTCTTTACGGCAAGGTTCAATGTTGGTAAGGGCGTCCACGCGATTTGAACCAACCGCCATTATTGAACCCAAGCACATGACCAATATTACTACGCGTACGGTACGTCAACCATCAAAGAATAGCTGGAACGTGAACGGCCTAACAGTGACCTACCACAGTCCCTCTATCCACTGTGGACCTACACTCCAATGGATATCGAGGAGCACACGGCGCATAAACAAATGCACGTCCCACAAACTGCTGTCAAATAGTGAAACTAAGCAGGGCATTTGCTTGTAAGTTTGATTTTAGAATCGATGACACGGACTGTGAAACAAATAAAACCATAGACGCAACATTGGGTCAATGGTAAAACTAAAACGATGTCAGATTGCTGTACATGTGGTGATAGTGAAACAGGTACAGTGTAATGCATTCTCTGTGCATTTGATCGTTAGCAAATCATTTTCTTGCCATTACGTTGGTTCGTTTTACAAACACGACATGATCACTTGTGGAACTTGGAAACATCGTACTCGGACTGAACAGTGCACGGTGTAGCATCTGTGACATCGTGACACCGCACCGGGTGGATACTGTACTGTCATTGATACTGCTCGCGATTGGAGCCCGGTGGTGGCAGTCCCCGGGTTGCTGGGTACACATGCTTGTTACCAAATTCACGGAAAAGGGGGTGTTTTTCTTCAGTCATCTTGGAGATTCTAGGTCCGTGAAATCGAGAAAAAGGGGTACTTTTTCAGAGTAACCTACGAGATTAGGGGTAGTCCTTTCATAATCTCCCTAGGACACTAAATCTGGTCTATAGTCTCACTCACAAAGAAAATGAAAAACAGTACCGTACGTTTGTATGTACATACGACGTACAGCAGAGAACTCCAGATCCAAACGGATAAGGAAGATGATTGTGTATGAATGTGACTAAAATCAGGTGAGGACAAACATTTGTGATGTATGTACATGTATACAAAGTCAACCTCCAGGGTCAACACTGGAAGTCAACATACTAACTTCCTAGATTTCGAAAATAAGGGTATATTTTTTACAGCTAATTTCTCCCAGATTTGCCACAAATAGGGGGTGTTTTTCTCAGAAATATTCTAGGAAAGGGGGTACTTTTCAAACTTGGGTAACAAGCATGGGTACCCACCAAGCATGGGTACCCACCAACCCGGGGACTGCACCTCTCGACACACAAGATCTGTTTGAATGTTGTTATTCTCTGTGCATCGTGTAATTATTTGTATCAGTTGAATCGCATTACGAACCAAAATGCATCGTGTACCTAAGCCCTGCGTACAGGTCTGTGTTCCCGGCGTTATACGGCCTCCACGCCGTATAACGCCGGGAACACACAGACCTGTACGCTGGGCTAATCGTGTACCGAGGCGAGGTGGGTGTGCTCGAAAACGAAACTCAATGCTACTTGGGATTAAAGATGGATTGTTTTTGGTGGAGAAACTGCACGCCGCAACCGAGGTGCTGCCAGCGGTTTGGCACAGCCCTGCCACGCAGAGCTAGCTTTCACCCAACAATGTACATGATGTACGTGTCAGTCGCCAAAGTACATTGCTTCATTTTCGCGATCACCTCGACAATAACGTGACTGTCTACTGAAGTTTATCCCTTCAGTTTACTCTGTTTTCACATTTATATGCCCACAGGCTTTGGGCAAGTCTACATATGCATATGGAGGAACAAACGAGACGAAAAAAATCCACCATTCTAGGCCTTGTCGTCGGCTTCTTGCAGCTTGTAGGCATTCGAAATGCCCATTATAAAATGTGCTCTCTAGCAGTAAAGTGTGTATCTAAGAGCAGGATTGGCCTTCGATGAAAAACTGACCGTCAAAATTTAACGGAGCAAACGGGATCGGTAATAGGGAATCCCGAAACTGCAATACTGCGCTTTCGACTTTCACTTCGTGTGGTTTATTTTTTTTACACGCGGATGCTTACAGCGGCCTAGATAGCAGTTTGGTCTGATCGCAGGTCAACCTTGCCAACTCTGAGGTTAAAAGTAGCCCACCATTAACCCCTGACCCAAGGTTTTTCTATACAGTGTACGCAAACGGGATGGAAGTTGTCTACGGTCGACCGTTTTTTAGACATCTTTCAGTAAGTCGAACAACATTATCAACTTCTCGTTTGCAACAATACAAGGTCAAAAGATACAAATAATGTCCCTTTAATGGTTGACTGTTTTATTACATTTGTGGTTGATTTTATTACAATTGTGGTTGATATTACATTTGTGGAGATTATTACATTTGTGGAGGTTACAAGGGCTGTATTATTTACATTTGTGTACATGTAAATTCCGAACACTTAAAGTGTGGAACAAGTGAAATGATTCTGGGTGTTGTTGTCATATGACACAGATATGCTAACATTACCAGGGTTACACTCACGAGACAAGTATTATTATACATGTAATATTGTGTCACATTGTTGCACCAAAATCAATCCATTCCATTGCTAGTATCTACATGCACGGACGTAATTCATACCTGATCTGAATGTAATCAGCTGCACCGTGCTATGCGCGTCGATCGGAGGGATTTGACTCTTCGTAAATGTAAAATGTGTCAAGACAAAATTACTATGTTGCAACATTTGTCAACCCCCCCCCCCCCCGGTCTAGCGTACCATATATCGAATTCCCCACTATGAAGACTCGAAGTGCGATCAATATCCCCTGTTTCCCCGCACTCCCACGGTGGAAAACATTGATAGGTGTATGACATTCAAGTCTGAATCACATGATTCAAAGTCAGTCATCATTTGCATCTGTTACAGGTCTTGGCGGAGAAATTTTCATCATCTATTTCAAATTCCAGTCGGTCATAAGGACCGACATGTTGCTAAAAACTTTCGGCCCGACGAGAAATCTGTCAGTCTCGGACTGTCGGACCGAGCTTTTATATCAGTATTTTGCTGTGACTAGGAATTTCATCTTGTTGGTTTCACCTTTTTCAACTGTCATAAGATAGCTTATGATAATCTAGCAGGTACACCAGGATTTGGAAAGTCTTACATACTGTTGTATTTTGTAAATTTTACAAATACTTGTATTGGTATTTAAATTTTCTAAGGGGGGTCAGTCAAAATTTCAGAGTTAGAGAGGGGGTTACTCAAATTCATCATGGTTAACAGGGGGTTACTCGAAATTTCGGAGAAATTCCTCCGACCCCGCCCCAGGCCGTAAATAATGACGACTCCCTAATGTTTCAGTTTACACATTTCTTAATCACAACAACCTCCTTAAAGGCACTGTTCGCGATCCCTTAGATCGCTTCTGTTCTGGTCTGTAAGAGGATTATGGAGGTGTGATAGATTTTGTTTTCCACTGAAATTTTAATCTAGTGGGTAAATTTCCTGATGAGACAATCTGGTGCCAACACACGCCTATAAACGTTTTCATGGATAATTATGGTTCGGCCGCTATAATCATGGCTGTAACACAACAAGGACAAAGAAACCAGGGCCTGGACCATTGATTCATTCTTGCTATTTCACTGATGTCTCGTATCATCACCCTTACAATCACATGATACTACATCAATCATAGTCACATCCACTTCTCACACATTTTCACTTTAAAGCACAAATGTCTCACATACCTTCAATAAAGTCATTCAAATCTGCAACTGACTTTACAGTAACCATTGCTTTGACCTCTAAATGTGCAATTATCTATTGTGGGCTATTAGTTTTCTAAAATCTATATTACGATAGAACGCGCCTCAGAGACAGATATTCTGACTCTAAAACTTTTACAATTCTTTTCTGATCTACCACTTGTTGGGGCTCATTTAAAGCTCTTGGTAAGAGAAAAATTTTCACCGGCTTAGTTTTTCGAAAACAGAACATTTTATTTTTCCACATAGAATTAACACGGGGATGGCGACCATATTGAATTTTAGATATAGGCTAATTTTTGGTAATTTGGTTCTCAAGTACCAAAATTTCCATGGTGACCCCCTTTTCAGTTTTCACTTTGAAAGAGAATGGTTGAAATATTCTTTGAGGAAAGTTTTCGCAAAAGTTTAAGTCTTTAATTTCACTACCAAGGTGCATACTACCTTAAAATTACGGACTTCATAATGAGACAAAAGTCCACCCTCTTTCAAATCGACTAAATAAGGGATCTATACAAAGTAATCTGCAAAACTGAATTATTCTTGGACATAGTTATGGATATTCTTACACATTGCGATTGAAAGCTGTGATTTCTTAAACTTAATCTAAAGAAGACTATTGGTGTGAGCATGTATGGATATTGCAATATATGGCATTACATTATTTTTCAAAGACGGAGAGCGTGATAGAAAGTGTTTTCTTTCAGAGGTCTACTATGATGGTACTAGGGATAGATTTGCATATATCACAGGTTCCTCTATATTTTGAAATATTAGAAACTATATGGTATCTGCATTGTTATCGTAAATTTGTTTTGCTCCACTTTTGTTACAAAAACCGCACATTTTTGCTCCAGATACCATCAAGCATGCAATTTACATCAACAAAGCGTGACCTAACACTTAGGTATATAGTTACTAATATTTCAAAATATAGAGGAACCTGTAAATAAAATAAAACTCACTATGCTGCTGTGGTGCTTCTAATGGCAGTTATAGTTACGAGTACTTGAAGGTGAACGGGAAATAGCCGCTGTGCTCCCCGGACTTTTACTTGACTGAGACCCTTAAAAGTAGACGAAGCAATAGAGCTACATCTTGTCTACATATCATCTACAATTCATCTACCTGAGATCTAAATTTGGTCTAATATTTCATCCACATTTTGTCTACATTTCATCTACTTTCTGAACTATGACCTCATTAATATGTACACAAGTAGATGAAGCAGTTCATCTACTGCACAATTAAAATAGTCTACTGTAGATCTAATGTGGAGTAGATGTAGATCTCAATTTTTCGTAAGGGATGTCAATGAATATCTGAAAGTAGTGTTTATAGCAAATGTAATCATTGTTAGACGAGATAATTTTCATGTTTACAGTGGGTCGAGTGGTTTATAATGCTAAGAGAGAGAGAAAACAAATTTTGTTCGTTATATTGTTCAGACTAAATTTGAGAAGTAGTGAGCAAAATTTATATGTATCCCAAAAAATAGGGAATTGTGTGCAGGGATGCAGCACTACTAAAATGTGTTAAGCACAAAAAGCGAATACAAGCAATAGACACCGGGTTTCATCTGGCAAACCAATGTAAAATTTAGTAGGGCAGTGGTCATATTATAACAATGTAGCAAATTTAAGAGGTGGGCCATTTGATATACTGGGAGGGGTTGGACATGGAATATTTGGGGGAAAAAATTTCCGAGCAGACATCAATAGATAAAAAGTCGGCTGCAGGAGACTTGACATAAAAAAAGCTGAGAAGTTGAAAAAAAATACATCTAGTGGAGCACGCGGACAAAAATATTACATTAAAAAATCTTCCAGACCCTCTCCTGAATATAAAATGGTCCACCCCTATTTGGGTTGGGATTGATCTGAAATCAGTTTGGACTTTGTGATTGTATTTGAGCTGAAAAAGGGACAACTGACCTGTATTTTAGTGGAGACTGTGCTGTTTACTTGAGTCATATCCCTGAACTGTCGACTATGACAGAGCCAATTTTGACTTGTGCGCCTTGGTTGAGCTGCACTGTTTTCCTCATAAATTCATGTGTACCTTGCGCAGTGCATCTGTTAGGAGTACATCCTTTTTCTGGGTCCTATTTGTTGTTTGCACTTCTAGAGACACTTAATAAAGAAATACAATTTTGATGCGACATTGTTGTAGATAATTATCCCACCACCAAGAATTTAAATAATGGGTGGAAATGTGAATTAGTCACAGGTTGATTTTTTAGATGTAAAAATATAGGCATTATGTTATCTGCATGGGTTTTTCACTTGGTTACACGCTGCAATTTGCCACTGACTGGTGGTTATTTTATCTGTCTTTGGCCTAGATCCCCTTGTGATATATTTTCAGTGTTTTAGTTAAGGGTGCTATAGGTAAATGTTACCGGGGTTCCCCAGTCATTTTACCAGGGTTTCCCTTGGTAAATCAATGCAGTCATACAAGGGAACAGCAGAAATATTACCACGGTTCCTAAATCATTTACCAATGTTCCCTAACCTTAGCAAAAACATTGAATTTGCATTAGCAAAATGAATATACATGTATAGTAATTATAGTCATGTGCAATAGTGGGACAAGAAATAGTGAAAAAAAAACTTATGGGACATTTTAGTGCTTGAAAACTTTGTAAGAGTATTTGGGAATGACACTATCAACATGGCAGCTTGTTTTATTGATGGCAGGCACACCACATGCTGCGCTGTTAGCTTTGTATGGTCTCCCTAAAGGGCAGTGACAGATTGATTTTGAGTAGACTGTCCCATAATTTTGTGTGGCTAGAATGTGTAAACATCTACTCACTGTGTCAACTCTTGCAACAACACTTAGTCGTCTATTCTGCGGAGAATGCTGTATGCCGGCCAGAGGTACTTTTTCTGGGTCATAAAGCTGTTTCTCTACCAGTTTCTTGACTTTGAATGCATTGGTACCAATACACGCAATCTGGGAAGGAAATAAATTCCATCACTTTCTATGATGGGAACATTTCTGAATACTAGTAACCAGTATATGTGAAAAATGGGGAATGAGTCTTTAAAAAGTCTATATGGATGTTCAAGTTTTACATTGCATGGAATTTGTCCATTGGCATAAGATTGTATAGAGAATTGTTGGAAAGGCAAGTTCTGCCATTTTCATTTTAATGAAAGTTTGCACGAAGCTCAGTCATAGGAATAGTAGAGATCGATCTAATGAAACTGATTGGTCACTTAATATTTGTCCATTGAAGTGGAGCAGACTGCTGTGTAGCAATAGAAACAATTGAGGCAACAAAAGTTTGTATATAGTAGATGGCAAAATCTCTTGACGATTATAATGTTAAATTGAGTGGCAGTTGCATAAATTGGATATATAAATGTGGCATCGATTGAATATGAAAAAGGGTTGGATGATTTTCTTTTTTCGAGTGTCATTACCGTTTACAGGTATGTGAAAAACAACCAGTAGCCAGCAAATATTACGGGCTTTCAGACAAAAATTAGTGCCTGTGAAAATAGTTAACTTAATACAAAATCAGCACATTTTGCAGAAACATAATGTGCTCACACACCACTTTTATCTACTTACACTTTTTTCTTTGCAACCTGTTACCAAATTTTGCAACATCCCAGGTTCAGACAATATTCAAATGTTGTACGGAAACAGGAGCCATTTGCTGGGAATATATTGCATTTGCAGGATCCAAAGACTTTGATTGTGCTATAGTCACTTTTCTTCTGAGGCCGGTTTTGGTTTGATGAGACTGGTGAGGTCTGCGTTGAGCTATCATAGGTAGTCGGCAGCAAGCTGGCTGTTGGCGGAGCTGGTTGTAGGAAGAGCTGCGAGACAAGAATTCGAAGCGGAGACATAGTTACGACCGAATGGAGAATAAGATGAAAAATTGAAATTGTTATACTTGTTACGATAGAAAAGCTGTTGATCTGGGTGGATTTAAAATTGTGAGTTGGTTATATGGTGACGAGGAAGTTTGCATGTTTTCTTGTGTATGGATTGAAGCTGGGCCACACCAACTCCTCCAATACACTGGCGCCTTGGCAAAAACAGATACTCTCTTAATATTAGGGACAGTAATCAAGTGACTAATTTCATCCCGTTCAAGACTGGAAATATGTCTCCATTCAAAGCCACTTACAAAATTATCTCATAATCCAGTCAGCAGGGGACAAAATTTGACACTATTGACATCGCCATAAAACGTCTGACCTAGCCTTTCATCCAAAAGTCAGATACATTGCTACTTAATCGACAACATATTTGTTAAGTTTGGCGGTATGACATTTCAAAAATCTATCGGCATACCAATTGGTACAAATTGTGCACCCCTTCTTGCAGACTTAATTCTGTATTCATATGAAGCAGAGTTCCTACAATCTCTCTACAAAGCAGGGTCTAAAAAACTTGCAAGGCGTTTTAACAACACGCACAGATATATTGATGATCTGATTAGTCTAGAGAATCCAGACATATCAAATTACTTACACCATATTTACCCTGAGGAGTTGAAAATCAAAGAAACAACAGAGGGTAGGAACTCTGCTTCATATCCTACAAGTGGGTACTAATGGGCTACACTATAAGCTGTATGACAAAAGGGATGATTTTGATTTTGAAATCATAAATTATCCCCACTTGACAAGTAATATTCCGTCTGCACCTGCTTATGGTGTGTACGTGTCTCAACTTCTCAGGTATTGTAGGGCTTGTGATTCCTGCACTGATTTTCAACTGAGACACAGCTCATTGGCATCAAAATTACTGAGACAAGGATACACAACAAAAAGACTCGTTAGGACTTTCAAAAAGTTCTACCGTTGATAAGACGACATTGTGGCCAAATATGACACCTCGGTCACTCAAATGATTAACGACAGCATTCCCAGCTTTGACTTATTACAGTGACTCATATCCTGTGTCTTTTCATACAATATTTAGACAATGTTGGGACCAATCCTGACGGTTGTAGCATGCTAGCAGGGTACGCTTACGCATTACGGACACCTGGTACCACCACTAACTATCAGTGGTTCAGGATGGTCCTACTTAAATTTGTAAATCACAATTGTCCCATGGACCTGGTAATGTATTACCTTGAATGGAAATGATTATTGAACCAGTTTAATGTCATATTTGCTTGTATATTGGTACAGAATATAAAGTTTATGGTCCAATTTCATAGTTTTCAATTGAGAAAGGTATTTTTAAGTGAAGACTGGCATTATGGTGCACCAATTTTCGTTTGGTGAGAGTTAGCGGTAATGGAACATGTACTGTGGTTGAGACAACAAACAATGATGGAACACCTTGTTTTGTACATTTGATGTGTACTCCATGAATTGGAAAAATGCATCTTTTTATTACATTGTCACTTGGCCCTATATTGTTGATAAAATTGTAAAATTATCCATCTTGTGACTCAGAAGAATAATCGTCCAGTAAGAGTGACCCGGTTTTCAACAACTTACCTTGTACGATTTACAAAATTGTATAAAAATGGCATTAGTAGAAGTGGTGTTTCCAAAAATTGTAATTCTCCCCTGTTCCATCTGATTTGAGCTAACATAATTTTTACAGCCGCCTTCCTTTTCTTCTCTGTCTTTGATGCGATTTTCTTTCTATACGCTTGGATCTTTTTCAGTTGTGACGTAGTTGTGACATCGACTCTCCTATAGTCTTTTAAAAACTGCCCTCGTGATATAACTCTTGCATAAAGTGTTTTTACTGTATCAGGACTGACAGGTGTTGTCTTGACTGCTTGAATACAGCTCCTGGATTATTGCATACAGTTTACAGTAGTTTCCTTTCTTCAATCAGCAATTTAGACTGTTGATCTAACTTCTTGGTGGTCAACAGGAGCAGTCTTGCCTAATTGAGTTTAAGGAAAAAGAGGTACACTATATCCATGACATGAATAAGTAAATGTTTGTTGTATTGCCGGCTATCAGTTACTGTCGGTGTATCAGGGAATTCCATATCTCGATGTAGAATGGACTCTGGCACAATCAGGCTATCCAGGGCTTGTGCACACTGGTATTCCTCTTTTATTTTGGTACGAACTTTCTTGACAGCTGACGACATTTTCTGCTGCCTTCCAACTCTTTTCTGAGTGTCCAGCTTGCAACATACCGACTTTTCCCCTTACCATCACTTCCCATCTCATCAACATCCAAGATCTCGCACATATCTTCTTCACTAGATTGAACACTTGCGGCCAAGATCTCCATTTGGGTGTCATGTACATTCCAGACAACACTGGTCAGAAATGTGAAATGCTGAACTTTCATCTGGCTGATATGTTATTTAAACAGACAGGCATCTTCTTCTTTCAGGCTAGGTGTATTTGCTAATGCATGAAGGTTACCTGCTATGCTTGTGAACTCAGTTCACTTCACCTTTGTAATGTGGCTCTGTTCGAATGTATTTTTATTAGCACTGTATATTGTCAACCACTGTAAACTGATGAATAACCTCAAAATGTTTGGTTCCTTCATCAGTTGGTCTATACGCGCATTTATCTGCCATGACAGCGAATATTCTACATTTGCCAATGGAGAGGTGTCAATAATCTCGCTTAGAAATGATGTAACATAAAAGTCATCAGGTAAATTTTCTAGTTCACTACCACTCTTGTCCATTCTGGCATATAGATCTGTCAGATCAACCATTTCTTCATCACCGTCATCCTTTCAAACATAGACTGTATGAATATATTTCTTCAATTGATGAATCTTCAATCTACTTACTCCTACAAATGTTTATGGTATTTTACAACATATGTCCTTGCAACAAGTCAGCCCTTCATGTACTTCTTCGGTACTAGTTGTAAGGGAGTTGTAGAATGTCAAAACTTGCTTGCTGACTGGTAGCATCCTCTCTGCATGAAAGCCACTCAACTGTATCGTTTCTGTAGACTTTCCCTTTGAAAGAGCGACATAAAGCTGACCACAGACAAATTTAGTGCCAGCATGAATGACAACATTTTGTAGAGTCTGCCCTTGTAATAGCCCAACATAGTTTAAGTGGGTACTAGCAACGTCTGCCAATTTCTCTTCCCTTATCATCTTTGTAAGTCAATTCTGAGGTATAGAACAATGAATGTGTAACCACAGGATTTCCGCCAGCATCAACACAGTTGTAAGAGCCAATTAATACAACCATTGTGTAGTTCTTTTGAAAGGTTGTAGAGTAGCATAACTGGTGCTCCTTCTTTAATGAGTAAAGTCTTTGGTGCAAGGCATCTCCTCAGTTTCACGTTACTCACCTTGATCAATAGATGAAACACACTACATTAGCCTGGGATACAGTCAAGGCAACACATGTTATGGTAATCTACATCAAGGTTGTTAAAGGGGAAGTTCACCGAGGATGATTTTTACATATGTGCTAGCTTTGTGGTCACTTATGTATGACTCATTACTGACTCTTATCTTTATGTGTAAAGGAAAAAGGCAGATGTCAGGATATACCAGTATGAGGACATATTTTTGACTTACCATATCTAATGAATACTGATCACATGGTGACCCACTTTCTGTTGATATCTACAGAGAGGGCACAAGAGAGAGAGCGCGCGTTGCTGTTATTGTTGAGCAAGCTAGTGATGCATTTCTAGTCTGTGACTCTGAAATTTCACATCATAATCACAACATGATGCAATTCACACTATCACAGGTTGTAAACAAAGTTAAAGAATACATGTTTTGAAAATAAAATATTTCTGATATATGTTCTGTTTGTTCTTTTTTTAAATGATGAAAATGCTGCAACACGGCAAAGTGAAGAATTCATTGTATCAGCAAAACGAAAACACACATAAACCATACCTAGGATTTAACAAAGATTGTAAATATGAAAGTGTTCTACAATGCAGGTCTCATAAAATATTTGGTAACTTTATTGTTATATTGTTTTCAGGATGTAGTGACAAACACTAATTTTGATTTATAAAGTTTTCAGGGACAAATTGCAGTATTGTTAGTGGTTTTTCAAGCAAACTTTAGTGGCATACTTTCATATCATATTCAGAATAATTATTTTCTTGGAAAGAGTCGTTATGAAATCAGTTCATGGATGACAATCAAAAATAACCAAAATTTACTTATAGCTCGATAAAAGCGATCAGCTGTCATTTTGTGATTTGTACATTTTTACCTTGGAGTAAAAAATATTGCTTCCAATGCGAAAAAGATTTCTTAAAGCTATCCCTTTCCCGCGTGTTGATCATGACGCTGAAATTCCAGTTTCGTGGGCCCCTTTGTAATGCATTCTCTGTATACAGCACCTCTTGTCCCAATCGCAACGAAAACAGAACGTGTCTTCTTAGGGAATTTTGATTTTGATGCGAGGGGACCGTGTCTTTACTCCCCAAGGAGGATGCAAGGGGTTACCAAATCGTTTCTGGGTAAAACGACCATCATTTCCTCCATTTTCAAAGCTATGAGTCTGATATGAGCATAGTTCACGCGCAGGAGATACACATAGTATATACGTTTTAACTTGCTGTACAGCAAACGAGAGACTGATGATTGACGACAGTGTGAAAACATTTTGACGACAGGCAAATTCACGCCGAAGGAAGGTTTGGGACATGGCTTATCGAAGCCCGGCAAAACAATTTTTCCTTGTTTTAAAAAGGATCGGTGAATTTTTGTACATTAAGCAAAAATGCTCAAGATATATTTGACGGGCGGTACCAGACTCTTTTCCCTGAATAGCACACTTTGTTTCATGGCTATACGACACATTTTCAAAAAATTTAAGAATTTTGTCGCATTCAGCTGCCAAATTAACCACCACATGCATCTTGCAAAAATAGTTACCCATACTGGTGACTTGCTCCTTCATATCAGCTGACGAAGTGTCCCAGTTTTCCATGACATCAGGTAATATATCCCTCCGCAACTCCAACAATTTTGCATCGAAATGTGGGGTTTGTCGGCCCCTGATCCGACATGGTGTTTTTAATTGAAGTAAAAATCTGCTTAGCAGCATCACTGTTATTGTCTGTGTCACCTCAGCATTATCAATGATAGTGTCATTGCATGTCACCTGAAAGTTTTGGTATTCTCAAAGTTTCTTTGTAGTGCCATCACCATATAATGTGTGGCTGGATTCCCTGTTTTGGAATGTTCATCTTGTACCATTGCCTCAGCAATATGAACTTGAGCAATGTGTCTTGCCTCAACCAGAAGTCCAGACTTCATAGCATGAGATGGTAGCTTGTCCAAGGTTTTGTTTGTCAACTTTGTAACTACAGTTTTGATGACTTTGTTTACCTGGTTATGGACACATGCATTGCCAATAGGTCAATGATAACTTCTCGGATTTCATTAGTGTATTTTCCATCTCTAAATGTTTCAATGGCACCTGTTTCAGCTAGTATCAGGTCAGATTCCGAAGCCAGCTTCTCCTTCTGCAAGGCTTTTTTTAATTTAAGTTCCAAGTCTGCTCAATGTTTTCATTTTGACTACCTTTCATTTCAGATGCTCTTTTTCTCATTTCATCATGATACCAAATTTGTTTTCGCATTTTTTACAATCTCTGCCTGCAGGTCATCTATCTGTTCTTGTTTGGCATGGAGACACATTTCAGTTTCCTCTATCTTTCCTTTTAATTCAGTTATGGCTCCATCCATAATTTTGTTGCTAATTATGAGTTCATTTAGTTCTCTTTGTGCAGGGTCAAAAGTGCTGTCTCTTCTCTTTTTTTCTTGCTTATCACTTTCACACTTTTTCCTAACTATCTCAGCAGCTAATTTTCCCCCTATCTTGTGTTCTGTTTTCTGTGCAGGCCGTGCAGAAAACAGGACAAATCGATATGCCTTTTCTTTCTCAGTTTTAGCCTTTCATTTCACTGGTAATATTAGTCGGTATAACAGATTTAGCATTTAAAAATGTCTCTTTCAGTTGCATATGTTGTTGTTGTTTGTGTTTGTTCAATTTTACAGCAGTGCTATGTTTTCTTAGTCTTGTTAAAAATTGTAAAATCTGCCGCGCCACCTACTTTGATTGGGAGAAGCTTCTCCCTCACTGTAGCTGAAACACAGTTTTGACTATCTTGTTTTTTTCTCTTTCAAGTGCTTGCAAAGGAGAAAAACATCTCTGTTTGTGACTTCCATGGCAGCTCAAGCATCAATATGGATCTGCACAGAAATTTTCAAAAAACAAAAACAAATAAATACACAACATTATAACCAAACAGCTGTGTGTTCATTCATTGAATGCAATAAATGACTTTCAAATAATATATTAATATACTTGTCAAACAATTTATGAAAGAGGAAAGCAATATAAATGTTTCTTTAATGTAATACAAAATTAAAGAAGGAATAAAATAGTGGTACACGATAATGAGTATGAAAATAAACAATAAAACAATGATGCCTATACACTGAGATTTCTGACATAAGGCCACGTTTCTCGTGCTTCCAAAACAAATACGCGTCTGGTCACAATTTCCTGTGTCAAAATACATGTTTACTGACAGTAAATACCACTCAGCTAAAACATCGCACATACATATTACAGATGTTACAAGAAACAAACCCTTGAAAAAATTACGTTGATAAATTATTTAGAAACTGACTTTTATCATCGACGATTGTCACAGTGAATTACTCTGTACCGTACCATCGCAAACAAACGCTGACCTCATATGCCAAGGCTCAAACAACAAAACATCCGGGTATTTTGTACTTGAAATTGTGACTCACCTCACTGTACGGACTTTATTTATTTTTGTAGTTAATGAAATGAAGTGACCCAAGCGGGACTCGAATCCACATCCCGGAATACATTTCGGATGCTCTACCAACTGAGCTAATGGATCAGTCGGAATAACTGTGGTTCGTCCTGGCACTTAGATGGGGCTCTTCATTTCATGTGCGTGTATAGTGAGTTTTTGACTAAACTCATTACCTATTCTTTCTGCCTAAGGATCCTTTGGATTCAACAGGGACTCGCACAGAAGTCACCAACTTAGGAATTGATTTTTGGTAACGAGGATCAGTCATACGAATGATGCAAAGCCAGAGAAGTGTAAACTTTTGGGTTTGAAATTGTGACTCACCTCACTATACGAATTTTATTTATTAGGTAAGATTAGGTAAACACTAAATCTTTCTTCTACTGTCCAAACAAGCAGCATATGATAGTAAATTCATTGTGATTTCAATTCTCAATATTAAGTAACTAAAAAAGTGAAAATTGTTTGTCCATTAGGCAGTTTTATCACCTGAAAAGATGATATTTGAGACTGAACAAATTGTTTTCAACACTTAGTAGGGCAGAATGTGATTTCCCTCATTAAACTTTTGCCCCAACACTTGGCTGTTGCAACTTTGAATTAGATGATTGTATTATAGCTATTATCAGTTTAGATGCAGAGCTAAGAGTCAGGTGTCAAGTCCTGATATACGACTATGATCTATGCTTGCCAGCTAGGACTTTTGGGAAGATTTGGGTAAACAAACTCTTCCTTATTTTACTTTGGATGACTGTCGCAATAGGATCACCTTTGAATAATTCCTATAATCTTTCATCCACCATGATATACAAGTACAATTTTCAGACTACATTAATATCTATAATGCAGAAGCATGGTGGTGAAACTAAATGTAATGTCAGTGTCACTAGTACAAACATTTGCGAGAAATTTGCGAGAAATGGACACTTTCTCGCTGTATTGCGAGAAGTACGCGAGAAAACATACTTTCTTGAAATCAAGCTGCGAGAACTGTGCTTTCTCGCATGCATCTGCGAGAAATTGAATTCTCGCAATCAATCGGCGAGAACTATGTTTTCTCGCTCTGCATCTGCGAGAAATTGTGATATTTTTGTGAAATGCTTACACAGAAGAATACAATTTCTCGCGATGCAAAGCGAGAAAAAAATTTCTCGCTGACTGATTGCGAGAATTCAGTTTCTCGCAAATGCTGAGTGAGAAAACACAGTTCTCGCCAGCTGATTGCGAGAAAATTAAATTCTCGCTAGGTTACGTTATTGCGAGAAAGTTATGTATTCTCGCTTACTTCTCGCAAAAAGCGAGACAGTGTCCATTTCTCGCAAATTTCTCGCAAATTTCTGCACTAGTGTATGTGTTGCAGTTTTCAAGCACAGTGAAAAGTGATTAAACTGCATTAAAGTAAAACCAGATTTTACAAAACGTACTTCTACATTTTGTTAGAGTTTGATAAAGTAAACTGACTCTCATCATTTTGAGTAAGATGAGGCTTTTAACATTACATGTTTAGTATCTCTTAAATGTCTCGTATTTGCTTTTAAGTCTGACATGGATACGGCCAATAAGAATGATTTGACTGCAATATCATCACTCAGGTATCCACTTTTGAGCAACCTTGCTGAACAGCACAGCCTCTGATGCCTGATGGGTAACATCACAGTGAACACCAGAGAAGTCTGTAGGACCAATTCTGATCTGGAAACACCAGCTGTGCTCCTATCATTGGGAAATTGACAAGGTATGCATGGTAGAGGGCGCTCTTTACATCATTCACAGACGTGCATCTTCAGTCAGTCAATATATTCCAATTAAAGGAGCCATGTTATCAAACCATATAACTTTTTCAGTGTAGTTACATTACCTTACTTTGGAGAAAAATTTTCAGCATCCATTTCAAGTATTTTTACTTTTACAATCAATGTTCTCCCTGAGGGATTTAGGGGTTTACCTTTTGATATCCTTGGGGGTCTGGAAGATTTTGAGGGGCATTATTTTCTTCCCACATGTTTCACTGGATGTTATTTTTTCCCCTTGTGAATCCTGGCAATTTTTTTGCATTCTTCCTTCAAAGAATTTGTTTTATGCAGCGATGTTGCAAAATCAATCTGCTTGTCATACATAAACGGTCTTGTACATAAGTGCAAAATTTATAAAGAAACTAAACAATTGGAATAATATAGCACACTGACTTAACATGGTTGTGTCTGGACAGTGGCTTAGGTCGAGATTTGTTTGACAGTTGATTCCACAATCCTTGATGTTTACACTTTGTTTGCGTTAGAAAGAATATGTTCATAATATAGAAGTTCATTTAGTGAGTGATTTTAAAGTTAAAGTTATTTGTTAAAGTTACCTAAACTAAAAGTAATGGTTTTCAATATGTAATACCCTTGATTTTCAAAAATCTTTGCTGGCATGATAATTAATCCGTGGCACATTTCGGCCAGCCAATAAATCAATTTTAACCTTCATAAAAAAAATCGAAATTGAGCTAATTTTCAATTTTCAAATGGTTTAATTATTTTGATTATTAACTTTTAGGTCTATTTTTAAATTTAAAATCTTTGGTCTGACATTGATATATAGGAAACAGGTGTATACTGCCGCGAGGATGGCACTTTGCGGCCATTCAAATTTTCCTCTAACAAACTCTATTTCCCACAACGCATATTTCCGTTTTTCCAATTTTCAATTCACTGAATATCTTATTCTCCTATTTTCTTTTGGGCGTGGCAGCTGATAGTATCTATCTTTGGCCTAGGAATGCATTAAATTGTTACAGTCATTTGAGCGGGCAATTCGTTCAATGGATCGAGTAACGAACATACAAGGAACAATAGCAGTGCAGCCGCCGGAAAGGAAAGTCCGATATAATCAGTTTGACCCGAGCTGCTGAAGTTTTGCGGGCTGCCTGTCAATGTCGCAAACTGGAACGTTGTGAAAATCGTGACAGCCATCAGGCCAATCAGAGTGCGGCATCCATATTTAATTTTATCTGATTAATTTATTTAGCTGTCAATCTTTGTACGCAATGTTCTCCTCATAATGATCTGAGTACCCTGTCATAGTTTTTAACCCGTATGCCGGCTTACTTTATGAATTGCACCCGTTACAACCCGATCCAAATCTTGACCTTGAAGGCGTTTGATATCATGTTTGAGACCGTATCGTCTTACAGTTCGTCCAGAGATACCACTTGCCCTGGGCAAAACATTTTGGAGATGAACACCTATTTCGAGGTGACTTCTTCCTCCTTTATCAACCATTTCTTGAATTTCGTGCAGCTGAACGCACCAACTTAAATTCATTGCGTGAAGTGCACGCGCACTTTATTAACCAAAGAACAGTTTTTTCCTGTCTTCAAGTATATCAGACGATGTTAGGGACCAGTCATAATTTGTTCAGCACTATAAATCGGCAGAAAAAAATATTTACATTGCACTAAAATGGTCACTACTCTGACAATTTGATGCCCCAGTAAAGAATGTAAGATTTATAATAATAAGATTATCACGAAAATACCGCAAAGGATGCACTAGGTCATTACCGCCGGGGCATTGACGCCGTGCATTGCCCTCCGCTTTGCGTCGAGCGATACGCTGTGCTGATGTCTTCGTGCATCCTTTGCGGTATTATCGTAATAACCTCATAATATTAAAGTTATGCGCCCAAAGGGCGCGCCGAAAAATGAAACTGAATGACAAAATTCATGGCCAGCACGATGCATTAAGCATTTTAGGCAAGTATGAGCCTGTGTCGAAATTTAAACAGGAACTTCCCCTATAAAAGCCGGATTATCGTAAATCTATGCAAATGTAAAAAAGTCACGCTACTAATCAGACGTGCCGTGTTTGGTCCCAGAATCCAATGATTTTGCCATGCTTCAGGCGATTGTTGTCATTGAATCTTGCATATGATGTTTGTGAATATAAAGCGACTAAACTTGAGTCGAAAATAAACTGAAAAAATGTTCCGTCTTTTGTCGGGGAACACATATGTTTCAAAATGTGCTCCCTGTATGACCAATTGACCCCTCCTTTGCATATGTCACGAAAGTGCCGATTACGATTATTCAAATTTATCATACGCCGGTCAAAGCAATGCTATGAGAATTCAAAAACTCCCGCCCAGTGTATGCAATCGGCTGCGTCATCAGTAACCCCCTATTGTGCGCCCACGGTCCTGTAAGTTCCTGTTTAAAAACACACTGACCCCGCCCCCCCCCCATTGGGCATTTCAAAATAGGTGACCCTATCACCAAAGTAAAAAGCAGGGTGACCCCATTAATCCATCGGCCTTCTAGGCCGAAGAAATTGACTAGTCCCTCATTTCTGCTAATTTTTAAAAGTATGTTGTGCGAATTATCGTAACCAAGCCCTCTCCTAGTATATTTGGTCACACTGAGATAAATGTGACGCCTTAATTCCATTTCGATACAGTTATTTCCGCCATACTAATGAAAAGATACTGGCCCACGCCCCAAATGAAATAGGAAAATGGGACATTTGGTATATTAGAAATTGAAAAAACGGAAATGTGCATTGTGTGAAATAGAGTTTGTCAGAGGGAAATTTAAATGGCCGTAAAGTGCCATCCTCACAACAGTATACACCTGTTTCCTATATTTCAATCTCAGCCCAAATACTTAAAAAATATAGAAATAGGCCTAAACGTTAATAATAAAGATGATAAAACCAATTGAAAATTGAAAAATAGTTCCATTTCGATTTTCTTTTTTTAAAATGCAAACTTGTTTATTGGTTGGCCGAAATGTGCCACGGATTATAATATTTGACGATGACAGTTTTGTTTTAACATCTTCTGAAATTCTCTCATTTGACTTGTCAGTGTTATCTGTCCATGTCGCAATCATATCAGAGAACAATATTATTTATTGGTCAACACACAGGAGATGATATGCACGTACCTACAGAGTGTGTTCACTTATCTAGAATCAGTGAAAAATTCAAAAAGCCAAATGTAACTGAAAATTAATTTCAAGAGGCTTTTGGAAAGACAAGAAAGGTACAAGGAAATGAAAAAGTAACATCCCAAAAGATTCTTGCTGATACTGTAATAAATGTTTTTCTTCCACATTAGCTTGCCAGTTTTTTTCATAAGTAATCTAAGGTAGAATTTTGTTCTCTTCTATCTACTGGGATTTTTTTTCCGAAATCCTCCAGACCCCCCTCCAGGATATCAAATGGTCCACCCCTTAGCTGGGCAGTCCCCTTCTCTATTTTTTGCCGCCCTGCAACCTCATGCGCCGCCCTGCTTTCTTTTCTTCCTCATCATGGTAAATACCATACATTTTCTGAGTTAGTCTGTTCGACTTCTTGTACGGTGCATGCTGCTGCTGACGTTCTAGAGAAGTGATGAAAGAGACAGAGAAATACTCATCCGTCACCTAAAACAATTTATTTGAGCATCAATTCTTTGCAGACTGCATTTTTTATGCCAAGATGAATAGTTTAGGTAACAGATGAGTTAGAATGATACAACGCAAAGCGACTATGAACTTCGACCTTGCACTATGATGAAATGAGCATAGAGTTCATGTTATTTCATAAACTGTGTTGTAATTGGTAAAAGCTTTGTCATGTGATTCATTTTAACCACATGCTACTAATATTAGACACAGATCAGTTAAGTCTTGAGTTTTGTTGTTACTTTTTTCCCATTTGGTATAGTTCACCATGAATAAAAAAAAATAAAAAAATATGCCCATGGCGGAGGTCCTACACTGACGTACATGGGACAATAAGACTTACTGTAGACTAAAAGTGCACTGTAAATTTTAAGTTACGGTATCGTACGTTGGTTTACGGGAAGGTTCTTAAACTGCAGTCATGATGTTGTGGACTTAATTTGATTTTACTGCAAGTTTCCATGATTTTACCCAGTTAGTGTAATAACTTCCTCGTATATAAATTTCACATGGGAGAATGTGAAGTGGATCCAGGATCCATCTTTATTTCTGTGCCATTTGTTTATTATATGTGTTCAGTCATGTGTCCTATATGGTTTTGTTTTGAGTGTCTACGTTATAGATGACTGATGCAGCATCCTTAACCCTTCAATCGAAATGCATAGTGTTTACTTTGATACTTGACAAGTTTCCTTTATTCATTTTAGGAATGTTTTGTCGCCTTTGTACAAAACACAAGCAGAAAGCCAAGTGTGGAGGGACTTGTTGCATCTCGATGCACCACCTTTCATGAGGACAAGCAGCATGAAGAGACTGTGACCCACTGGACAGCAATGCAGTTCGATGTCAAGGCAGCAGTTACTGAGAAGAACGGCGGTCATGTTATTGCATTTGACAAAGCCATCACAGTTGAGACGCAAGTCTTCATCGGCGCCCTTCAATGCATGTAGTTTTTTCAATGTACAGGGAATTTCCTCACACCACCTACTTCATCCATGTTTTTGAACTGGCAAAGTCCATTTGGTGTTCATACCTTGGTACTCTCAGCAGTGACGACCACAACTATATAGTCCGTGGGCTAGAGGGGGTCTACGTGCACCCCCCACAGGATAACAAACCTGTATTTTTCAAAACCCTTGGGATCCCTAGAATACGAAATGGAACTTTAACAGAAAATATAGGGACGCAATAGCTGTTATGGTCATGTTTTGAAGGGTACCGAAAAACCACCATCAGAGAGTAAAATGTTTACTTGGCAATTCATGTTCGACTTTCGAGGCACTTGGGAGAATCTTAGATTTCTGTTTCCGTAAATATGGAAAATCGAGATGTTGAAATGGCTAGGACTACTGATCGTGTTCATGGGACGACACAGTCTTGTCGACCTTCCGACTTCAATTACACGACTCAAGATGATTGCTTGAAATTGGGTTCTGAGGATGAAATGTTCGTCTGCACAGCAAACTCATAACAGAAGCTTGCTGATGCTGCTACCGAAAATTCGGATATGTTTCACTATAGGGAAAAATTGCAAGACTAGGGCGAAAAAGTGACGCTTTCTCGCAATTGGTGAGAATCTCTTGTCATTCTCACTCCTAGTGGTGACCATTTTTGAATTCTCACCAGTAATCAGTGAAAAATCAACTCTTAAGTGAGATAATACATTCTCACCGGTGAGAATGGAAATTCTCACCAAGCACGATGAGAATGGTGATTTTTACAGTGAGAATCAACCAGACTCACCATTCATTGGTGAAAATCAGCCAGACAGTGCTGTTCACTGGTTTGAATCAATCTGGTTAATTCTCACCAGTGAACAATGGGTCTGATTCATTCTCACCGAAAAAATTACCATTCTCACAGTGCTTGTTGAGAATTTCCATTCTCGCCAGAAAATATATACATCTGTTGTAGAAAATAAGGTGAATGCATCAGGATTTCACCCAGCTTTGCATGATTTCCTGCAAAATGATTTGTTACGAAAAAAAAGAATTTTCCATTTTTTTGTTCCCATGAGATTATGATTCCTCTTGTTTACAGATTTGCCCTTTAGTACATTTAAGTTATTTTTTACTGCAATTGTTGAAGTCTTTAGAAAACATTAATAGTATTTGCAGCAAAATTTTGCTTATTTTTTGTTAGTTTTCTAGTCATTTTTGTAGTATGGTAAAAGCGTCACGGACACTACACATTCAGGAATATGTGTGTGAAACAAACTATTGTTTATTATAATCAGTAAACCTGTAAAAATAGTAAAATTATGACAAGAATTGGTTAACAAATCAAAGACATATTATTAAGGAAGTTTGACATACAGAATATTTGTAGTAGTCTGGTATTTTTCAATAACCAGAAAATTTTATCAGAAATACACTGAATGCGAAAATTCTTGAGATAACTGGTATGTAGAAAATGCTATACAATGCAAAACTGTCCTTGTAACACTATAAAGTGAACAATAAATGATTTACTGAACATTTGGTTTCCAACATATTATTGTGATCTGTATTTCAGTAGCGTCACGGACACTTCACATTTGAATACTTAAATGGGCAACTTCTTTATCAGTTTTAACAGACAATATTAAACATAAATTCTCTATATCAGAAGTCTAATTAAAGTCATGAAGATTATAATGTAATACTCTCTTTCCACTCATAGTGATATTTGAAGGTGACTGGAGTTTTTTACGTATTTGGTCAGCATCTATTGTGTATGAGGGGGAAAGAGGTGCACATCTGACTATTTATGGTGGTACTGCAGTAGTGTGGGCTCAATTATGTATCTTTGTCAATAGTGATGTATATAAGGAGAGGATTTATGTCCCGTAATGTTATTTTTCTGTTTTATCCCCCTGTTTGCATTATCAGGTTGTGTTATTTGTGTGTGATAACATTTCAGTCGTTTGTTGTTTGTTTAGGGAAAGCTATGGCAAGACATAGTCGGATCTAGCATGTGGTGTCTTTTGAATGCTGTGATCCTGAAATCAATGTTTCAAAACCCAAGGGTGTGGTTTCTCCTCAGTCGCAAAGTTTTGTCTTTCCTAAGTTGTTGTGTCAGATATTTTGATTTTTATATGCTTGTTCTTGTTGTCGTTTTCATGTGTTATCGGCTTCAAAAAAGGCCAATATTTGCATATTTTTATCTTGTGTCGAGATTTTTTTTTCTTTTGTTTGTTTTGTGTCTTTTATGTTTTTGTTTCTTTTGTAGGCTGTTATTGGGGGGGGGGTTCAGGGAAAAGGGTTTTTAATGTTTCGTCCTTTTCAAGTTCTTCCCAATATTTTGCAAGACTTTCTTTCAAGTCTTTTGTTTTAATGTATGGCCTATATGTTGTAGTGAAGATTAGATTATTTGTTGTTTCCTTCTTTTTTTTCTTGTACTTTTTGTTGAGTTCAATTCCTGTGTTTGATTTCTGTTTTAATTCTAGTTATTTCTTTTTCCGTGTATTCTCTGTAAATTAATTTGCTTTCAAAGAAATCAACTATCTCCTTGAAATCGTTTGGATCATTGCATGTACAGAAGTATCTGAGAATTTCACCTTCAATTAGTCCTTTTAAATTTGATTTGGGTAACATGATTCTCTGTGCAGGTATTGGAATGTTCCAACTAGTTTTGTATGGGTTTAAATATCCAAAATATTTTCTTGGTTGGGCCTTGGGCCCTTCAAAATTTTGACATCGAGAAATTATATTTTTTTCCAGTGATTTCTTAACTGTAATTTAAATGTTGGGTGCATTTTTTTATTCTATCGCTGAACTCTGCCAGTTGGTTTGATGTTCCAGTTAAAAATATGAAAATGTCATTTCTGAATCTTTTCCAAAAGTGAATCACATTTTGGTATCGAGAGATGATTTCCATTTCAAGTTTATGAAATGCAATCATGGCAATCTCCAGCAATGTATTTCAGCCCATTAAACACCCACATATTTGGCGGTAGAATTCATTGTTGAATAGCCACAAGACTTGAAAGAAAGTCTTGCAAAATACTTGCAGTAACTTGAAAAGGACGAAACATTAAAAATCCTTTTCCCAAACCACCCAATAATAACCCACAAAAAGAAACAAGAACATAAAAGACACACTTGTCAAAACAAAGTTCACAAAAAGAGACAAAACGTTAACAATAATCTCAACACAAGATAAAAATATAGAAATATTAATGTCATTATTTGAAGCCAATAACACGTGAAAACATTAACATCAACAAGTATAACAAAAACAACAAAATATCTGACACAAAAAATTAGGAAAGACAGAACTTTGCGACTGAGGAGAAACCACACACTTGGGTTTCCAAACAGATTTCAGAATCAGAGCATTCAATATACACCACATGATAGATCCGACTATGTCTCACCATAGCTTTCCCTTAACAACCAACACACGATTGAAATTTCATCAAACATTTATGATACAGCCTAATAATGCAAACAAACGCTTAAAACAGAAAAATTATTTGAAGGGACATAAACCCTCCCCTTATATGCATCACTGTTGACAGAGATCTGTACTGGAGCCAACACTACTGCAGCATCATCATAAATAGTCAGATTTGCAACCACTTCCCCCCCTTATATAATTCAAAAACACATTTTCTTTTGTTTTTAAAAGGATTTACTTTGGTCTATGAAGTTTACTTCAGATGTCAGGTGAATTTAAATGTAAATGCAGTAAAAATGGTTAACCACTTGTTAGTTGTAGTGTCCGTGACGTGGAGCTAGTTGTAAATGTAAAAAGGTTTAATATGAAAGTTAATTAGTTTGTTAAGTGTTATGCTTTAATTTCACTATAAATAAAATTTCTATCTTAAAGTTATATTGGGAAATAATCGATAACACTATTTCTTTTTCTTTTTTAAACCCCTATACCGTTATTTCATAGGACAGTTTTTTAACATTACAATCTTAAAAGGTAGAAAAAACATCATTTACTGGTTTTATTTATTTCATTTGATGTCTTACTTAAAAACTAAGTTACTCTCTTATAAAAAATGTAACTTCAGCTGGTAAACAATAGAATTACCAGCTTAAATCACTGTAACAAGTAATGTATGGATTTGGTGTCACGGACACTACGGCTGTCACGGACACTACATTTGGCCCCTTTTTGATATACTGAAACAATACAAGTGGTAAATGGATTATATTTTTATAACACATAAGGAAGGCAAACAGGGCCACTTTGGCTAATGACATCAGATCTCTACTATCTGAATAAGCTTATGGCTGAAAGTTATGAGGGTGTCACGGACACTACAAAATTTTCGGATAAAATGTGGGCAACTTTCATGATTTGTCATTCATAATCAATGAATGACCCTATCAACATTTAGTATTAACTAAACATAGTTGGTCTTCCAATCAAATAAATGTTTTAGGAAACGTTCTAGGGTAATGTTTTCCAAGTGATAATAGAGAGATAAATCTATGCTGTGGTCAAAATATAAAAGGCGTAACGACACACCCATTTCACTTGTTATCACGCTATTTCCATTCAAATCCATGTATTCAGATGAAATAACTTGCAAAAGAAAGAAGAAATGGTATGTGATACTTTAAATATTCTGAATAATCGAAAAAATCAATCTAACAGTTTCAAAAAGTGAGTTAAAAAATGTGCTTTTTCAGATGAAACAGCGTAACGCCTATTTTGACCCATTTTTAGGGTACTTTTTTCACTATTTAGCTTAAAATCATCAAAAAAACTCAATTTTTTTCGATTGGGCCTGTTTGGTTCTACTAGTTGTTTCATATTAAGGTAGTATGCACCTCGAAAGTGAAAGACTTAAACTTTTGCTCTAACTTTCCTCAAGGAATCGTTCAATCATTCTCTTTCAAAATCAAGATTAAAAATACGGGGTCACCGTGCAAATTTTGGTACTAGAGAAACAAATTACCCAAGATTTACCGATATTAGAAATTCAAAATGGCCGCCATCCCTGTGTTAACTCTATGGAGAAAAATAAAAATTTTCGAATTTCGAAAAACTCGAAAATTTTTATTTTTCTCAATAGAGTTAACACAGGGATGGCGGCCATTTTGAATTTCTAATATCGGTAAATCTTGGGTAATTTGTTTCTATAGTACCACAATTTGCACGGTGACCCCCAATTTTTATTTTTGCTTTTGAAAGAGAAAGATTGAAAGATTCTTTGAGGAAAGTTAGAGCAAAAGTGGAGGCAAACATCCGGACCAAAGTATAGGGAAGGAAAAAGCTGGCATGCTGAATTATCAAGACAAAGCAGCTTCCATGAAAACACATATATACTGGTCTTTGAAAACGTGTAGTGGAAATGCGTAGACCGAGTCCTGATGCAAAACAGACAAAAACTATGAACCAACTAAAGTCCAAATTACCGATCCTAGTGCCGAAAAAATGTTGCTAACATTTCTACGAAGACTGCCTCTCTTTAGAGACGCGGAAAGTTACAGTAGTTGCCTTGACACCCATTACGTTGATTTTCATTTATTATAATATGCTTAGCTGGCAATCTGATTGGCTGGAGCCGGGGTTTATATTCTCCACAAGAAGACCTGTGCGCTGCGTAACATTTTTGAGCTCGCGCCAATTTCGAACGTCAACTTGAGAGCTCAACGCGCCATAATGTTGAACAAGTCTATGGCTTCAGATTGATTTTGATTGTTAAATTTTAGTCTAGTGCAGCTTGACGAACCAACAAATGAAGAGTTTCTGTAAGGAGCGGAGGCTATGTAACAACAACATGAGTTTTTAAAGTTTTTTTGAGCGTTTTTATTTAGTAAAATTCTTCAAGTTCGATGTCTAATCGCGATATCGATGCGTTGCGTAACCGTATTTTATGAATTCAACTGTGCACGCGCGCGCGTTCTGAAACATTCTTTTTAGAGTTTGTATGAGGCTGAGCGGTCCTGAACTCTCGTTCCAACTTCGGCCCTAAATAACGAAACTGCCCACTTGTTTTTAACTTTAGCATATTATAATGAGGTTATAAACGGTGCGCTCGGGTATTTGGTTGCGGATATAAGACCTCTGGGGTGAAAAGTAGCATATTTGGGTGAAATAATCACCTCGCTTCGCTCGGTGATTATTTCCCGCCAAATATGCTAATTTTCACCCCAGAGGTCTTATATCCGCAACCAAATACCCTCGCTTGCCGTTTATAACCTCTAAATAACGCGTTATTGCAATACCATGACAAACACATTGCATTTAGAAAAGAGGCCTACGAAATGAGAACAAACCTGGCTGTTGTCGATTGGAACGAAAGTGTAGGTCGACGTTCAACATCATTGCTATTATATTATATCAACTTCATGCTATTACTTTTGTAGGCATTAATATTTATAAAAAGTGGGCCGTATTCAAATATTTATGGAGAACGGTGTTTGCTCAAAACAGTGGTTAAATGAAATGGTCCCCCAGAACAAGCATTTTAACCTTCTCCAGAAACATCCAACACTCAAAATATACGTAGACTTGCACAACTGTGAGTTTCGTATCACATCGTCAAACGAATTAAGCAATAACCCCCGCCGCAGGAGGGTATACACGAGATTTTGGTACAATGCGCGACATATAGCACGAGCCGATAGGCGAGTGCTATATGGAGCGAATTGTACCAAAATGGAGTGTATACCCGACTGCGAAGGGGGTTATTGCTATTATATTATATCAACTTGCGTTTATTTGTTGTCTTAGTTGGTTATCTTCACCATTCTAAGCCCCAAATGCAGAAAACGGACGTCTGAGAAATCGAACGTCGGAAATTCTGCGCCCGAGACCGAGCATTTTTATAAGTTGGGATTCCGTACAGGCACACAGTATCCTACGATAAATACGCAAATACGTCCATATCGACATTGCATTTCATTCGCATGCAACACGAACGATACTTGTCAAAAAATACCTGCTGCACTCACACAGAAAATGGGTCAAGAGTTCAAATCTGAATGTGTTGCCCGATGCAGGGAGCTAGAGCTGGACGCTGGCACTGCTCGTTGCATTTGATGTCAAATATCGTCGCAGTCGCGCGAGTCGCCAGGAGTCATCCATTGTTATGTTGAACTTCTTGGTCTACATCGTTAGGACATCCCGATCTGTTATAGCCCAAACTTTGGTAAATAATATCTGACATACCGTTACTGTGAGGAAGTGTCAATTTATTTGTGTATGAACGAATACTATCTTCATTTTAAAGAGCGGTAATAGTAGGATATATCGCGTCTCGACTCCCGCAATATCAAGCAAAGTGCACGGTGCGCTGTCGCCCTAATATTTGTGTGCATCATACCCCAAACGTGCTGCTTCAGAGATGTCTTTCATCATCGATCCCAACTTATTTACACCAAGAGGTGAGTTACAGACCCACACTTTATCTATGTATCAAAATAGGGTCTTCGGTCTTTGAAACAAAGTGGACTGTTTCGGTCTTTCTCGAGGGTATATGGTTTAGATAGGTACGTTCAAATGCACCGACCGGGCAATTTTCGAAAATGCTGGTTTAGGGGCCCGTTTGAGCACTGCTATCAGTGCTAAAACAGTATTTTAGCATCGGTGGATCGAGCTCTCGTCCAATCAGAATGGCGCATGGTAGCATGATATAATATAATATTTATTTTGAAATGATACGGTAGAACAAACGTAACTGTCAACAATACAACACGCGTTTACAACACTCTGAAAGCAATTCAATAAAATATTTTCATATGAATACAACCTGAACCATTTGAATGAAATTAGGCTACATCATCTATATAACCCTGCGTACTTGGTGCCGCCATATTTGAATAAGCTGCAACGTAAGAGATGGATTGGCAGTGCACAGATCGTGTTTTTCTTCAATTTTTGTGTATAATACTGACATTTACGGGACCACTAAAAGTGCAACTGTGAAATAACGATGCAGCACTCTGGTTGTGGGTATTTTAAATGGCGGCGATGCTAGAGTCTGCAGGAGTTTGTCGAGATGCGGACACGATAGTGTTTTGAGCTTGAGGCGGTGCAACGTCTCTGCCCACTGTAGGGACAGCAGAATTACGATCTATTTCAACACTTACCACCCCGTTGTGTTCAGTTTGGTAACCCAGGCTTTTAGACAGAATACCAGACATTCCATGGCTCTGATCAGAGGTGAGTTTGTTTGTATATGATCTGACACTAGCTTCGTTTTTATGGGCCGTGAAGTACATGATGTGCCTCGTCTCAACTCCAGCAGAATCTAGCACAGTGCACGCAGTTGCCCTGACACAGTGATTTGTGTAGATTGTCGACAAATTTGCCGCATTTGAGATATCTCTCATCATGGAGCCTAATTTATTTTCGCCCAGTGGTGAATTACAGTACAATACTTTGTCATCCGGCTTTACATTGACGCGAGGCCCCTGAAATAATGCATTTTCTCCCGGATTTAACTTTGATAGATATTTTGCGAATGCTGCAATGGGGCAATTTTGGCCGCCGGTGGCGAACATTTTGGCTTGCGTTTCGAAACCATCGTCCAGGTGATTTTTCGTTTTTCCGGAGTACGCAACGATATTTTGCGAATGCTGCAATTGGGCAATTTTCGCCGCCGGTGGCGAACATTTTGGCTTGCGTTTCGAAATCATCGTCCGGGTGATTTTTCGTTTTTTCGGAGTACGTAAATTCTACAAATTTTTTAGCTCTCCCTTACGCGGTAACTAGATTTCGTAAACATAGGCGTGACCCACGGGAGGGACCGTGCGTGACCGTACCGATATATTAATCTCCGATCTATCGACTCACCTCGCAGAAGTTTTACGCCCCATGTTGTCTGCTTTGTGGTCGCTTTCTCGTCTTTCAGTAACTCTATATTGTCAAGGTCATCTTCGGTGAAGTTTCCAAATCGTGTTGGTTGCATTGGCTGGACAAATTCCTCAGTTTCTTGAAGGAAATCCTTCTCCGTTAACTCTCGTGCAGCGTACTCGGCCATGTTTATATTGCAGACGACATCAAAGGGGAGCACAACGCAATTTTTAGGTCGTGCAAAATTCTTTAATTAATTAATCCAAAAATGAAATGAATGTGTACTTATTGGTATGTATTTATTATATTTTTACCAAAATATTTCTCTGATATCTAAATCCTGCCCTCTGCTTTATTTGCTTACGTTTTCACTTTTATATTCATATTCTGGGGCCAACGATAGCAGTGCTTTATGGTTTATTTCACCATGGCTTGCATAAATTAAATCCGGTTCTCATCCAATCATAACATTATGTCTCTGCCACAATTGCACTGATATAATATAATTTGGCGTTTACCGCGCCCACTTCACTCGGTAGGGCCCTACCGAGCGTTCCCCATTGGACGCATGAGTGAGAGTAGACAGTACTTCGAAAGTTCAGGCGTCAGCAGGGTCTATACGAATACGACCCCCTCCCCCTGCATAATGGCGACAAACTAAAACACGATAACTCAATTAAATCGTAATGACTAATATTTACGACATTTTCACGTCAGGTACATTTTGATCGAGGGGAAAAATACCGGCTGCCATGTTGTTTGTTTACATTGACGATAACACCGAAGATAGATGAAAAAAAGGTCTGACGCACCAAAAATGATGACATAGACGCGGGTTGTTGTTTTATACCAAAAGCAGCCTACTTTAAAAATAACACTTTTGAAAGTGTGTCCAAGGTCAAGTCTGCAAACATTGGCTATAAAAGTAAACTGAGTTTTACCTAAATATAATTTATGACTTGCAAGTCGTCTAGGACCGCCAACAGTGGGTATACAGATACTATGAATTTATCAGTTCAATCCATTATCGATGATTGAAATGGTAACATTTAAAAACATCTCTCTGAAGATCAGATGGTATTTTTGGTCAAAACAAAATACAAAGAAAGATGCACCTAATGGTGATTTAAAGCTGTAGTGTTAGTAAATGTTGCTAATAATAAACTCCCCTCATATCTGGTTCATTGCCCCAACTGAGTTTGAAAACGACAATCATTACGTCATTTTATTTTTTAAGAGAGTGAGGATTTCTCCAAGCCGTTCTGTCTGTTGTTACTCTGCAAGGTGAGTGGATGCCGTAGATAGTGGGTTTGAACCTAATTGAAAACACCATATTTGCCATATGCCCCCCCCCCAAAGAAAAACAAGGCAATTATTTTCGGGTGCAGTTAGCAAACCCCACAAAGAGTCCTGAAAGGCAGTGAATTTTGTCAACCAGATTAGTACTTTACATGTCAAAGTTTAGTTGGGGAAGCTATTGTGTTTATTACACTGGCTTATTAAATAAGCCACTAACAGAATTATCCAACTCCCAACAAACTGAAAAAGTCTGAATTTGTTTGTTTTTGCAAAGGAATAATGGTATGACATTATAGTCTCTACAGAAGCCTTTTCGGATATTGTCATCTATAAATTATATCTCAAAAACTATGTGTGTATTTCAAAAACAAATTGTACAGTTTTAGGACGCCAACTGAATGAAGCTTTCAATTCATTTTGGTGACACTATAGCAAAACAAAATGTGAAATCATAGTGAGTCTTGCAGTCTGTCAAATTGATTATATTGATTCTCTGTTGTCATCAGATAGCATGTGATGAAGCAAGATACAAGGGATTGCTTATATTATTGTCTGAAGTTATACACTTGTGTGAATAATTCATCTTGGGTAAGTAATATTTCTTTCTTTCTTTCTGTGCTCCACTTCCCCACCCCCCCCCCCTGTCAGCAAAGATCAAATTTTGTTTTCATTAAAAATGGCTATAAATAGTTTTTTTTTCGAGTTCAACAGCAAACAGTCAGGGTTCATGTACTATAGATATTAATGTTATGATATACTAAAACATTGCTTTTAAACAGTTCTCCTATGACAGTTCTAAATGCTTTTATTTCTTTGTTGTGTAGAAACTCTTAGACTATTAATATGATTATATCACAGTCCTTTCCCTGGTTGCCAGTGAAATTTAGTGTTACTGATTTCCCGAGAAGTGGAGTGCCTGACACATGTAAGTGTTTGGACATTCATTAACTATTAATATTTTCAGAAAAAATGAGTGCTTTTTATCGTTGGTCATATTTTGACAGACCTTAATGTCAAAAAACAGTAGCAATGGCAGGCAAACGAGCAATGTGAAATGGTGTATTACCATCTTGGATGTACGTGGCCTTGCAAGTTACAGAAGAACAATTTTGCTATCATGATGGTGATTCCTGATCTGAGAATTAAATGGATTTTCAAATGTTGAGATGATTTCACTTTTTGGACACCGTGGTGTGAAGCACCAAAGGTGTCCTTTGTCGCCACAATGTCTGTGTGTGTGTCCGTCTGTCCGTCCGTCCGTCCGTCCGTCCGTCTGTAGACAGATTTTGTTCCACTCATAACTTAAGAACCCTTGGGTCCAATGTCATGCAATTTGGTATTTGGTATTATCATGATGAGACTTAGATCTGATTAGATTTTGGTGGGTGTGGCTTATTAATGAATTGCTCATTTGCATATTTTATGACTTTTTTCGTTCACGCAGATATCTCAGAGACGCCTGGAGCGATTTCGTTCAAACTTGGTACAAGGATAGTACTCTACCTCATACATAGTCCAGTCAATCTACGAGATTTTGGCACCTAACCCACCACAAATTGCAACAGAATTTTTTTCTTCAGAATGCATTTTAATGAGGTACCCAGAACAACATATTAAAAGTTTACTCGAATCCACCTTGGGGAAATATGTCTAATTTGCATAAATCAAATATGGCGGCCAACCTTCCAGCAAAATAACATAATTTGCTATATATCACATGTAAAACAAGCTATTTCAGTGATTTCAAAGTCTGACACTAGTTATTTGGCTCAGGGATCATTTTGGAGGTATAATGTTTCATATAGGCACCTCATTAATTTGCATAATTCCTATATGGCGGCAAACATTCCTACAAAAGACATTTTCGGTCATATACCACGTATTAAACAAGCTATTTCAGTGATTTTAATGTTTAAAGTATATTTCTTAGGCATGGACAAATGATTTTCGAGATGCTATGATTTGCATATGTAATTTGTTAATTTGCATAATTATAATATGGTGGCCAACATACCTACAAAAATTTTCTGTCAAATACCATTTATTAACCCTTTTGGCGCCAAAGTCTATTTTTGTCAACTTTATAAAATGTACCACACTCAATTTTTCTGCTTTTTGCCAAAATTTTGACAAAAATATGTAGCTGCTGAAAAATGATATCCATTTGGTCCAAAATTATGAAAAAACGTACAGAAAACTTCACAGAAACTGGTAAAATATTGCATTAAAATTTTGGTGTAAAACATTACAGCAGTCAAAGGGTAAACAAGCCATTTCTGTGATTTCAAAGTTAAAAGTGTATATCTTTGGCATGGGCAAACAATTTTCGAGATACTATGATTTGCATAGGTAATTTGTTAATTTGCATAATTCCAATATGGTGGCCAACATACCTACAAAAGACATTTTCTGTCATATACCACGTATTAACCCTTTTGGCACCAAAGTCTATTATTGTCAACTTTATAAAATGTAACACAGACAATTTTTCTGCTTTTTGTCAAAATTTGATTAAAATCTGTATCTGCTGAACAATGATATCCCTTTGGTCCAAAATTATGAAAAAACTTACAGAAATGTTAACAAAAATTGGTAAAATATTGCGTTAAAATTTTGGTGTAAAAAATTACAGCAATCAAAGTATTAAACAAGCCATTTCTGTGATTTCAAAGTTAAAAGTATATTTCTTTGGCATGGACAAATGATTTTTGAGGTGCAATGATTTGCGTTGGCACTTCGTTAATTTGCATAAATCGAATACAAAAGAAATTTTCTGTCGTAAAATGTATTGAACAATCTATTTCAGCCATTTTGAAGTTTAATTATATTTCTTAAAGTGAAGAAACACCTTTTGTGGTTCAATATTTTTAAAAGACACTTTGATAATTTTCAGAAATGAAATAAGGCTGCCAAATTAATACCCAAATAGCTTCTAATATAAATAAGGTTATGGTAGAGTTTTTAGGAATAGGAATATCAATAAAAACTGTCAAGAGGGAACTGCACCCAACGCACTGTATTTTGCTCAAAATATATTTTTGCAAATATTCTTCCAATTTTTATTAATATGTTAACCCAAGATTAAAAATTGGTTAGGTGCACCTTTTAGCTTGGCAAGTGGTCGTAAGTTGCATGATATAGAAGGGTTAATGTACGCAAATGTCTGCAAATCACCCAAATTCCTGCTTCCTTTTATCCAAATTTCAAGATTTCCAAAGAATATAACTCTGTTCTGGCTGGGTCATATTTTCTGAAATGTTCACATTATGTGTTTAAATGCTATATAACAAAACAACTATTTTGTTTTGCAATAAAACTCTTACATTTTGAATTAGAGGCATTTTTATTTTGCTAACCATGATTTTAAGCACTTTTTTGAGTGTCAGTCATTCAGCCCATGCCATTTTAGAATGAAAATATACTCTTGTTTCAAGTGAAATATTACATTTCAAAGAATAGTTTGTACGGGTTTCCTTGTCATCTTAGATGAGAAATATTCCTTCGAAAAAACTGTGTTGGCAACGTGCAACTCCACATTAAGTCCTTGAACATTTATTTTTAAAAATGTGGAAAATATACAATAAATTTACTTACAATAACGATCCATTTATGAATAAAAGTTTATTTTAATAGGTGTCTGTGATACCTGAATTCGTTAAAATACCCCATAAATATATTGTATTTTGAAAAGATTGTTAAAGCAAATTTGGTAGACTTACATATATGACTTCCGAATGGATAAAAATACGTATATGTTGATGTGCGTTTACTATTGAGATGTAAGAAAATCATGCAATTTTAATTATTTGTGATTTTTCTAAATATGATAACCGTTAATGATTGTTAGTCATCTAATAATAATCTCTTTCTGAATATAACATTGGATTCTTTTGTGTACGGCATTATTTGTGATTTTTATAGGTGCTTTATACTCTACAGTGTTAAAACATGTAATATTTAATGTTTAATGTTTTAAAAAAGTTGTGGACAAAATCTTTAGATTTTAATTTAGACTGAACCCCTTCCTTATGGACAAGTGCATCTTTGGTACATTCCCTTAGACGATAGGCAAGAATTCATCACATATAACAGCAAAAATACAATAAACACAGCAAAGATAATAAAAATGCAAAAAATTAAATAATGTGACCAAAAATGACACATGCCACAATACAGACAAATTGAAACTTAGCGCTGATGCAAACAATGTCAGACTCTTAAAAACTTGATCAACACACAAACTCACAAAAATTGAAAATTGCCTTCTTAGGAAAGGCTTATTATTAATTCAAACAACTCATTAGCCCAAGAGAATCAAACTGTTAAACGATACAAACATGTACATCTGGAAAAATTACACTTGGAAAAATGACTCAAGATGTACTTCTTTGTATTGTGTAATAGTTGGATTCTGTGTTTGGATTAATTGTAAGTCTTTGCTAAAGCATGCAGTTTTCAGATTTTTTTGAGTTTGTGTGTCCTTAAAGTCTCTATGAATCTGACATTGTTTGCAATAGTGCTAAGTTTCAATTTGTGTGTATTACGACATTTTTTCTTTCGGTCATATCATTTTTTCTGTTTTTTTTAGCTTTGTTGTGTTTATTGTATTTTGCTGTTATGTTTGATGACTTCTTGCCTATCATCTAAGGGATCTTATAAAGATGCACCCATCCATAAGAAGGAGGTTCAGTCTAAATTAAAAACTAAAGATTTTGAACACGTCTTTTTTCAACAGTAAACATTACAGATTACATGCTTTGACACTGTAGAGTGTTAAACACCCTTACAAATTATGAAAATGCCGCACACAGATGAATTCAATGTTATATTTAGAAAGAGAATATATCATTCAGATGACTAACATTCATTAAGTCATCATATACAGAAAAATAAAAATAAATTAAAAATGAATGTCCAAGGACTTATCAGTTTCTTCTTGATAGTTTCCCAGTGCTAAAAGCTATACCAAAACCATTCTTTATATTAGAAGCTATTACGTCATGGGGAATTAGTATGACAGCCATATTTAATTTATGCAAATTACCAAAGGGCCTTTGTAAAAATTGAACCACTAAAACTGTTTCTTCATACCCAAGAAAAATATTAAAACTTTAAAATCAAAGAAATAGCTTGTTTAATGTGTGGTATATGACCGACAATGTCCTTTGTAGGAATGTTGGCCACCATATTGGATTTATGCAAATTAACAAATTACCTATGTAAATCATAGCATCTCGAAAATCGTTTGTCCATGCCAAAATATATACTTTTAACTTTAAAATCACTGAAATAGCTTGTTTAATACGTGGTATATGACCGAAAATGTCTTTTGTAGGAATGTTGGCCGCCATATTGGAATTATGCAAATTAATGAAGTACCTATAAGGAACATTATACCTCCAAAATGATTCCCTGAGCCAAATAACAAGTGTCAGACTTTGAAATCACTGAAATAGTTTGTTCAACATGTGATATATAGCAAATTATGTTATTTTGCTGGAAGGTTGGCCGCCATATTTGATTTATGCAAATTAGACATATTTCCCCAAGGTGGATTTGAGTAAACTTTTAATATGTTGTTCTGGGTACCTCTTTGAAATGCATTCTGAAGAAAAAAATTCTGTTGCAATTTGTGGTGGGTCTAACCCTATTTTGACTGGACTAACAGATGCACGTTGATTTGTTTCACAATGCGATCAAATTTAGCCGTGTTAGAGGACTTTTTAGTTTTCACCTCCATAGACTCCCATGTATAAGGCAGTCCATAGACTCCCATGTTTAAGGCAGTCCATAGATTCCCATGTATAAGGCAGTCCATAGACTCCCATGTATAAGGCAATCCATAGACTCCCATGTTTAAGGCCAAGAAAAATAAAAATTTAGTTTCTCATCGTATTCATAT